>JACBWW010000042.1:5738276-5768290 GCA_020086605.1 Lanius collurio
TGGGGCCCTGGCACAGGGTGCCCAGAGAAGCTGTGGCTGCCCCTGGATCCCAGGAAGTGTTCAAGGCTGGGTTGGATGGAGCTCTGAGCAACCAGGTCTGGGGGAAGGTGCCCCTGTCCATGGCAGGGGGGTTGGAACAAGATGATTTTTAAGGTCCCTTTCAACCCAAGCCATTCTGTGTCTCTATGATATCATGACTGTATCTGTAAAATTATGGACTTAAGTCCTGGGCTGAAGCTCCCAGGCTGAAGGGCTTGGTTTGTGGCCTGCTCCAACTGTATCCTCCTTTTATTCCTGAACACTGCTTCAACTCTAAGGGTGAATGTCATTCTGTAAACTTGCACCTTGCAGAATATTTTCCATTCCTTTCAAGAGTATCGACAAAACCTGTTACTCTTGGATATAAATTGTCACTGCACAACATCGAGGTGACTGAAGCAGATAGGGTTGGTCTTTAACTTTTTCATTGTTTCACAATCCTTATTTAATCTTGGCAATACAATGCCTGTAATTAGCAACGATGTTGTGCTTTTTTTTGTGCTGAGAAACTGTTAATTAGGCAACTGTAGGAGAAAAATAACTGAAAGTGTAGGAGGGAAGCAAAAGGATCATGACTCATATTTTGGTATGTTTGAGCCCTTCTCAGTAAACAGGTAGAGGAAAAGAAAGACTAATATATAAAAAGAGTTTGTTTCCCAGTGGTTGCATTTGGATCTACTCAATAGTTGGATCTCTTTGTACCCTCATGAAAGCTACAATAACAACTGCCCTCCTTTTTAAGCATGCTAATCACACACACAAAATATGTTAATCTTGCTAAGCATTATAATGCCTAAGGGAAAATAAGAATAAGGTGTCCTGCTGTTAGGTACCGGATGTGTAAGGCAGACAGGGAGTGTGGGAAATGGATATCACACAGTTCCTGCTGGGTCTAGTGGGAAAACTTCTGCTGCAGGATGGTAGTGGTGTGATTAGGACATGTTGGAGCAGGGCAGGGGAAAAAGATCAAACTGGAATCATTGTTTTTACTTTTTCTACACAAGAAGTCTTTTGGAGTGGACTGATACCAGTCAGAAATTCACATCAAAGTCTTCAAGCTATTTTAAAGAAAAACTCTTGGAAAACTGGAAAAAAGCTCATTTAGGCATTTTTAAGGCAGAACTTTTAGCACTTTTCAAAATGAAGCAGAATCTTCTTTAGAGACAGACCTAAATTAAATTTCTCTTTAAAAGTTTCAATGAAGCCACCTAATTTCTGTTCAAACTAGCCATTTTGTTCAAACAACTTATTTTACTTTCGTTTTGCTGAATCTCCTCTATTTTTTTGCTCCCAACCCCTATTCTTCCTTTGAAGCTGACTTTAAACTTTTTATTTTGGGTTATTTTTTTCATTCAGGAAACTTCTGGACAAATTAGGTAGTTTTGCTTTATGCAGGAGACCTAGTTTGGTGTCCAGGTGAATGTCTGTTGAATAGGGAATTTCACATATCCTAATCTCTGGTTACAACCATGCCATCTTGAGCCTAGAAGGTAGAAACGGAAATTGGTGATTCCTGTTCTGCTCTTGCTGGTGGGAGTTCCCAGCTTTCCATGGTGATTTCAACCCCTTGTGCATGAGTGTGTGAGGAAAACGTACCTTGGTTCAGGCAGCAGAGGTCTTTCATTTTACCTCTAGTTTAGTATAATCTTTAGTTGTAGACTGACAGAAAAACGTCTCAAGGATGAGAGATTCAGAATGAAAATGAAACTGCTGGCTTCAAATTACAGGAGAGTCGTGTCAGAGAAAGCTAAGGGTAAACCTCAACACAGTAATGGATGACACAGACTCTTCAAAGACACCAGAAGAATCCAGCACATTTTCTCTACTGGTTCACAGTGCATGTTTGCACTCTCGCTAATGAAGCACAACTGATGAAATAAATTAAAAACTGCTCAACTGACAGGAATAAGGAGTTTGGAACATGGATGAATAATTGTTTTTTGAAATGTAACTTCTGTTTATAAAATGCTCTGCAGCTTTAAGAGGAAAGCATGAGGTATTCTCAGTGAAAGAATACTGAGAAGATTGTCCCTTGGCACTGTGCCATCAGAAGGACCTTGGTGCTGGTCCTTATCCCTGACACCAAGTGCCATCAGCTGGTGTGGTCACACCTGCCACTCCCAGTTTGGATGTGGTGGTTGTTTGCAGAGTGGTACCAAAGTTCCTCTCCCAGACATCTTTTATTACTGTTTTTCTCTCACGTCATCCTTGGAAAGAAGCTGTGGCAAACAATCTTCGCTGTGCTTCATTCCCTGCACATGGAACTGATTTGGGGGAGCGCGGTGTTTTCTTAGGACTTGATATCCTGCACTGCCTGCTGTTTCTGGAAGCAGGACTGGCCTCCCTGGGTGTGACAGCCTTTGTTCTGGGGTGGGCTTGCTGGTGTCCCTGGCGCTGCTGTGCCGAGGGTGCCGTGGGCTGATCCTCTCTTGAAATGTCTCCGGTTTATCTTCTCTCTTTTAAATTGACTGCATACACAATATACAGACATCTGCACACTTGGTTCTATAAAATTCATTACAGCATTGCCTAGAGGCTTCTGCCAGGTTTTAGACTCCATCAATTTATGAGGACTTACAAGTCCTGTGAGGAGCAGCTGAGGGAGCTGAGGGTGTTTAGCCTGGAGAAAAGAAGGCTCAAGGGAGACCTTATTACTCTCTACAACTCTCTGACAGGAGGCTGTAGTGAGTTGGGGGTTGATCTCTTCTGTCAAGTAAGAAGAAATAGGACAAGAGGAAATGGCCTCAGGTTGTGCCAGGGTAGGTTTAAGTTGGATACTATGAAAAATTTCTTCACTGAAAGGGTTATCAAGCACTAAAATTGGTGGAATCATCTTCCCAGGAGTTACTGAAAAGATGTGTAGATGTGGCATTTTGGGACAACATTCAGCAGCAGACTTGGCCGTGCTGAATTAGTGTTTGGTCCCAGTGATCCTAAAGGTCTTTTACAACCTAAATGATTTTATGATACTGTGGTCTGCTCTAAGCCAAAGCTTATGCCATGAGCCTGAGCTCAAGAAGAAAATCTTGGTTTTGAAATTCAGACCCCAAAGTTACTGGCACGTCAGCCAGTCTGAGATACCAGACTATCCCTACTTTTTCCTTTTTTTTCTTTGCTTTTTTCTTGAATTCTCTGCATTAACAATATTGTGACTAAGGCTACAACAGCAAGTAAATATCCCATCACAAATTAATCAGCTGCATAGGGAATGGTGTGGGAAGTGGCAAGAGGGATTAGCAGTTTTGGAGGTGACAGGAAATAATTTTGCTTCCCCTGACCATTTAAAGATGCTCTGCCTTGCTTTGCCTTGCAGCACAAGCCCTGAATGCAGCTTCCTTCCCCAGTCCTTGCTGGGAACAGGAGGGCAAAGCAGCCTTGAGCAGCAGCTCCAATTTCGGTGCCATTGAGACAGAGCCTGCCAGCCCAGCCCGCCTGCTCTGGAGTGGTTCAGGCTGTCAGCCAGGCAGAGCTGCTGGTTCAGCTTTATCCTGTGTAATAAATGTGCTCTGGCACTGCACCAGCTGCCTTATCTGCTTGTGAGGACAGAATCCCTCGGGAGCCAGCCTCCAGGCCCAGCTAGCACGAGGCTCAGCAGGCAAAAGCAGCCAGTTGTGATGCTCAGCACACCAGCTTTGCCTTTCGAAGTCCCAGTCACTTTGAAAGAGAGAGTGTGACCAGGTTCAGGAGAGAAAATTAGCTAAGGGAAGTCATCTTTTATCTGTCTTAATTAGGCATTAATAAAGCCTGTCATTGACTCTCCCCTGCAGTTATCAGTCAGTCAGTGGTACATAGTATTTCAGTCAATCATCTGCCCCTCAGGGTGGCTGAAGGACTGTCCCAGTTGCACCAAAGGCAGTGAGAACCAGCTGCACGACACCAGCTGGATTCTGGTGCTGTCTTGTCTGCAAAATACCTCCTGGTACATAGAGAAGCACAACCTGCCAGTAAATCCTCTGAGATCAGTGAAAAGGTTTTCCTGCATCATCCATGCACCAAGGGGACTCTGTGCCCAGAAAACAAAGGACCCCACCTCTGTCTATAAATTCAGACCTTGAACTTGGCCCATCCCACCCATGCTCAGGAAGATTGGTTTCGTCCCTTACAGAAATAGGACTGGGGCTGAGACTTTAAGGGGTTAAATGAAGGGTGAACCCAAGAGCCAGAGGACAGCTTCTGTCATGTCAGTTCTGGCACTGGACAGCAAATGCAGACTTTAAGCTCAGGGTGGAGGCGGCAGATGGTGGGAAAAACATGAAAGCAAATCATCCACAGACCTGGAGAGGGATCTGGCTGCAGCTCCAGATCCAAAGGTGTGTGGCCATTGCCATGGTTGTTTTCTGTGTGGTGCAGAACCTCAGCCTCTTCTGAACCAACCCAGGCATGTTCAGAAGGAGCCAGGGGGCTGTGAAAGTGCTTTTCTCTTTGGGCAGATGTGTACTAACCATTAAAAGTACATTGGCAACTCAGACTATATATAGACAAGTAAATAAATACAGAAAAACCCCAAGGTTTGGGTGCTGTTTGAAAACAGTGAGTTTTTTAATTGGTAAGTTTTATGCAAATTAATTTTTGCACATCCATACATGATCCATATACCATATATTAATATATATACTATATATATTAATATATTAATAAGAGACAAGATATACCATATACCAGTTGGATTAAACCATTTTGTGAGCTAGGAAACAAAGCTAGGAGGTATCAGCATAGTTACACTGAAGAAGTTCAATCTCTTTAGATTCCCACTCCAGCTATGCTGTGAGAGGCAGGAGCAGCCTGGTCTGCAGGGGAGAGTAGAAGCAGACAGGGGCTGAAACTCGTGTTTTTGCAGAGATTTTCAAACACATCCTCACTTCCCAGCCACAGGAGCAAGCACATGACTGAGCCCTGCCCTGGCTGCGTGGTGTTGCTTCCTGGAGCCTCTCTTGGTGCCAAGTCTGGGATAGCCCAGGTGTGATTCCGGGGTCAGCCTTCCTGGCAGATGACAGTACTTTAGGTGCCATCCTAAAGTAACAGTCCTCCTTTCATCTGTGCAAAAGGGAGATTTCATCCAGCAACACAATGTAATTCCCTTTAAAACTGTGGCTCTTCCATCACTCTAAGCTGTTTGTTTAATTCTCCATATTACTTAATGTTCTATTAAAATTCTCTCTTCTTAAATGCTTATTGAAGCAAACCAGAAGCACATAAAACTAATGTAATTAGCAATAAAAATAATTCCAACCCCCAATTACTTCATTAATATGGAAAGAAGTGCAAATTGCACGGAAGCAACTTTGCCTACAGGTACAGAGCTGGCGCAGCACCATTAATGGTAATGGTACCACCAGGGACAGGGGCTCTTCTTGCTCCAACAGGGCTCACTTCATGAGAAATATGTTCAGATTCTGCAGCAATTCTGTGCTCTTGCTCATCATTCTTTTTTATTATTTTTGTTCCATAGGGCCCCAAATTTTTTACTATTTTTTTTTAACCGATTCTAAGATAGCGAAGTACCTGTGACATCCTGCCCCGACGTTCACACATCCTTCCCACTTGTGCTTTGTACCCACAGTACCTCCAGGAGATAATTCCTCTCCCTTTTCCTCCCCTTGAAGAAGCAATTCCTTCTTGTCAACTCCTCAAGCAGCGCTTTTCAGCTGTGGCAGCATCCAGTAGCTAAGCAACAAACTGCATCCCCAAACATGAAATCAAGGTGCAAGGGAGAAAAATCCCTGCTGTGCACATCACAGGGAAAACTGCTGCACCACAGATACTTTTGCTTTGCCCTAAAAAGGAATCAGCTGCCACATCTGGAAAATAAGCCACTGTCTGAAGTGTCAGGGTGCTTGTCACCCCCTTCTGCAGTAGCCATTGGCAGAGTTTTGGCCCTGGCTTGGTCCTCACAGACTGTCTGAGGAGTCATCTGGGCATGCAGGGCTGGGAGCACCGCCTTGATTCCCATCACTTGCAAGTAGCAGAGAAGAACATGAGGACCTGAGAGGAAAGGCCTTATGTCCAGTGGGTTATAGGCAAAGCTTGGGAGAGGAGAGCAAGGCTGTGAGAGCACTGCAGCCAGAGCTGGGATGGGGCCACAGCATCGGAGATACTTGGGGACTTCTGCTCCCAAATGCCTAAATACCCTATCCCATCCCATCCCATCCCATCCCATCCCATCCCATCCCATCCCATCCCATCCCATCCCATCCCATCCCATCCCATCCCATCCCATCCCATCCCATCCCATCCCATCCCATCCTCCCTTTACTGGAAAACATTGCCAGTAGCTGAAGCCCAGTGAAATGACCAGTACCAGACTTACACTCATGGGTCTTTCCAGTTGGTGGTTGGAAGTCTGGGGTTTTTTTAAGCTGGTTTTGCTTTTTGACCATGCACTTTAAAAATACTTTTCACATTGTTGGGCTAAAGCCAAGAGCCAACACCAACCAAATCAGCTGTGTCCTAAAACATCCCCTTTCACTTGTTTCTTTTTGCTGCTCCCACTTCCCTTTCCTCTCCCATGTACACTGCCTTGATAGAATGGTCTGAAGTACAATTTCCTTTTTATAGGCAAATGACTTTTTGTTGACCCCTGAGTTATGGTTTAATATGTGTTTCATTATACAAGCCATAAAACCCTTCCATATATTGTACATTTTGTTTCAACAGACTTATTAATGAGAAAACAAAGTTCATCACATTAACAGAGTAAAAGTAGCTAATGGGCACCTAATTCCTTGCATAACTGACTGGATTGATAGCTCAGCAAGGCTACTGTAACAAGCAAATAATAAATGCATAATGAGCTGTTTCTGATCCTCAAATCAGGCTTGTTAAACCTATTTAGAGAAGATATTCAGAATATTATTGCTGTGAGCTGAAGCAAGGCTCTGTAAGAAGAGAGTCAGAGCTGAGCAATCTCCTGTGCTGAATTTAGAAATTCACTGGGAGTATATTATTGACTACAATCGATGACCAGGGTGACCAATACATCAGCAACATTTAAAGAGGATGCTGTGGGTCAACAAATAGACTTCACAGACCACCAGGGATTGCTTGCTCAGCTGTAAACCTGAGCCTGAGAGCAAAAACCCCTGGTAAGAAACATGCTTGGGATGGAGTTCAATCAACAGAGTACATTAAATACCAGTGCCCATCCAGAAGGAGAGAAAACCCAGATGGAAAGCAGGGGAGCAAGGGTCCACTTGGATGTTTGTCCTACTCCTGCATGAAGGTCCTCATGAATTTAGAGGCAGCAAATTCCCATTCCTTCAAATGCTGGGAGCATCTCCACAATCTCTTGTGGGGACATTCACCCCAACACAACTGTCACCCTCTTGAACCAACAGAGTTGTGTCCCCCTGGGCACAAGGAGGTCACCAAAAATGCACAGAAAGTTTTTAGTCACCAAGATGTGCTGCTCTTCCCTTCCAAAACGCTGCTGAAGATGATGATGATGATGATGATGATGATCCATGGCCTCATTCATGAGACCCTAGGGTCATACCAAAGGTAGGCTGGCCTTCAGGGATGGAGATTATCTATACAGCTGCATTGAATACTGAAATTATTAATAACCATAAAGAATTGGCTGGTAACCTTACTGTGAGGTTCCCACCTCACATGCAAGACCCTTGAGCTGCCATTCCTTTCTCAGGTTAAGGTATTTCAAGAAGTTCAAAGCATTTTGTTGCCTTAAGTTACAGGTGAAGCAGCTATTTTCACTTTTTTCATCTTTACTTAAGGCTTTTCCACGTCCCTGGGAAGCTGCCATTCCTGAATTTCCCTGGTCCTCAGCAAAGAAATAAGCTCATCCCTCCCTTACCAAGTAGCTAAGTAGCTTCTTACAGCAGCACAGGGGAAATCACAAATCCTCTGCATTGTCAGACTGTTTGGCTGACTGTGTGGTGATGGCTTTGCCATCCTGATGTTCTCCATGCCTCCTGCCAAACCACATTCCCTGCACCCCAGGCCTGACTGCTGCACTCCCATGGTGTTTTCCTGACACTTTGCACTCCACAGTCACAAGAACTACTTGGAGTCAAAACAGGGAGGGTTTATCTGGAAAATCACAGTACAAAGATTAAATACACATAAATGGTTATTAAAAATACCTAACAGTGGTTGTTAATACACTTGTACCACACTGAAGTAATATTTACTTATTTACATTTTTGCTGTGTTCCTATAGCTCGAGTGAAGCTGCTCTTCCTGTATACACACATACTGAGCCTTTTCATTTCTGTGGCACTGTGATTTCATTGCTTTGTCCCTTGGAAACTTTTCCTGAATTGTTCTCTGCAGCTTAGCAACCTGAAACCACCTGTACAGCACGAGTCTGTCTCAGGCACATAATTCTTTCCTCAATCCCCTTGCTCATTTTAAATTCATAATTTATTGGCTTTTTATGTGTAAGTGCTGACTGCTCCTTTGGACTTGTGTGGAATTGGCTTTGCTTTTAGATTTTGCTGGACAAGTTGTTCATCAGGGGGTTAATATGGAAGTCTGTTCAATGTATAGCTTTCCATAGGGTCACGACTCATGAAGTCAGACAGATGAAACAGCTGGGGTGGGACCTGCAGCACATACAGCTGTTCTGGGCTGGGGTGTTAGGCTCAGGAAAGAAGAATTGCCCTCAGGTAGTCCCAGTGTCTCCCAGGGACCTCACAGGATCCTGACTGGACACCTAATTCCCAGACAGCTAAATTAGAGAGGATGGATCCCACTGAAAGCACCATGGAGCTTCAGGTGCTCTGAGGTAGAAGCAAGACAATTAATTGTGGATTCTTCAGTGCTGAAACACCTCATTTCATGCCGTCATCGTGCCCTCAGCTGCAGCACCAGAAGCAAAGGAGAGAGAGGGTAAGGTCAACAGACTCCAACCCGCAGGTCTAAAATTACGGAATTATGTATTCCTTCTTCAAAGGAGCTCCTGATCCTTTGTAGGGGCTGCACAGGCAGAGGGGCAGGTCTGGCATGACCAGACACCATGCCTTAGTGTCACCAAGGTGGAAAAGAGGGACACCTTCCAATGATGGCAAAAAAAAGGAATTCCACATATCAAGAAACTTCAGTTGCTTGTGCTTGAAAAATTGCCCTGCTGTTTCTAAGCTTCCCTCCTGTCCCCCCAACCCCCCAAAAAAACAAGAAAAAAAGAAATTAGTCTATTTTGATAAGGGGATTTTCTGGGAGGGGTATGGGAATGTCAGGCTGTGAGGATCCAGCCTCACTTCCAGCCCTGGCAGGGCTCTCTGCAGCTCCCTGTAATCTATACAGCCATTTCCCTGGCTTTTCTAAAGCACCACCAGCAGCATCACTTGCCTCCAGTAGTTCTGACACAGCTGCTTGTACTGCTCTCCCCCAGCACCGCCCTGACCCTCAGGAGCTGCTGTGGACAGGGTGGCAGATGGAGGAATTCTGCCAACAACAGGGTTTTCTTCTCTCTGATTTTGTCTTGCTGACCATTTTGCTCTCTCCTGAGGAGCGTGTGCATGGGGGCAGAGGGGAAGTTGATGCTGATCTGGCTGGGAGAGCCACTGCTACTCCTTTCACCATGGTAACGAGGAGAAATTTGTATGCACTGGGGATGGGAAGGTCTGTAGTATTTTACCAGGGGCAGTGGAGACTTTTCTTGTGAAAACTTGTTGGTCAAGGGGAGCAGAGGAGGCAATTTCCTTTTTTGGCAGATCCCTGCAATTCCTTGCTTGGCAAAAGTAGGATCATGTTTCCCTCAGACGATGCAGGATTTGGTCAGTGCTGAAATAATAACTCAGAGAAAGCAGCTGCCCCTGTGAGATGGAGGACACCCCCCTCCCTCCTTAGTTTGCTGTGTCTGGGCCACAGTGGTCAGACCTTAATTATGGTCTAGTGGGGTCTTCACCTCGTTTTTAGCCTATTCATTCATATCTTACACTCTTCTGCTCCCCACTGCTCACGCTCCTTCATTATTTTGAAATCTCCACACACTGCTGGAGCAAGGTTTGCCATCTGAAAAGGCTGCCAGGGCTGTGTGCCCGTGGCAGCATCTGGAGTAGGAGGCTGCATGGTGGCCCAGGACCCCCTGTCCCAGCCACCTTCACCTCAGAGGAGAAGGAGAGGTTGCTCCCACCACCCCTGGACTGGGATCTTTGGGACCCCTGGACTTGGAGAGCTGCAAGTGGGGCCAGGATGGAGGCAACAGGTGAGTTCACAGCTGGGCACTGCCCTTTTGGCTTTGCTTCCAGTTCTAAAACATGGGGTAACCTCGGGAGGGTGGGTTAAACACAAGGTACCAAGTGCTCTGTGGGGATCACCCCTCGGAACTGCTGCAGAACAGGTCACCAATGCCAGAACTGCCCCCCAGTTTTCCTTCAGCCACTGCTGGCATAACCAGGAGCTTCATGGAAAGGCTGAGGTGCTGCTCCCACTGAGTTTGTGCCAGACCAGGGATCCCAGGTGAGTTTACAGTGCCATAAATCACAGCTTCATCAAAGCACCCCCTTCCTCCCCTCTTTTGCTCAGTTTTGCTTCCCGGAGGTGCATCCTGCGTGGCAGATGAGAGTACCCAGCTGCAAAGATTCATTAGCACAAATACCTTCTACCTTCAAAAATGTGTCATTGAGTGGGACAGGGCTCTGTGCCCTGGGGAGAGTGCTGCCAGGCAGTCAGGCATGTGGTTTTACAAAAATTACAGCTACAGGTCCAAGCAGTTTAGGTTTTTTACCATTCAACTGTAATGTCCCCTTTACACCATTCGTCCTTTGGAGCTGGATAGAAATCGACTCCCTCCCTGGTCTGCAGCCATTCTTTTGAGTTGGCAGTGGCTCTAATTATGCACCAATTAACCTTAATTAAACCAATTCCTGTGTAACTGCACATGCAGACAATGCACTGAACAAATGGCCTGACAAATATTGTCACTTAAAAGGCATAAAACCACATCAAATCCTTAACGGGAAAGTCACATTGTAAATTGCTGCAGATTTGTAGCCCTTTGTTCTTAAAACGATTGAACAGGAGTTGTGGCCAAATACCCTGAATGCTCCTAAAACCTGGATTGAATTAATTTTCTCAGCTGCTGAGGCCACAATACATTATTTGTGTAGGGAAAGGGGATGATGGAGCACCCTTAACTGGAACAATTGTCAGGCTGCTCTAGAGGGCATCAAGATGGCCCAGGTAGAGAGGCACCAAGTTCCCCTTCTGGAGGCCGGGTGACTTTGTGCAAACTGCTGGATCATTTGGCGATTCCTGCTGCCCTTTGCCTGGCTGTTTGTGCAGAAAATGCTCCCTAAAACTGGGATTGTCCCTCGTGTGATGCCACGGAGCTGCAGTTTTGCGGGAGCGGGCTGCAGCTTGCACCCTGTAAGCAGCAATGCAGCCAACAGATGGTGCTCGTAGCCATGGCTGCTCCAGGTTCCTCCCCAAAATGCCACACAAGCTTTCTGCAGTTTGGGATGTGATTTTTATAATTTGTTGCTGTTGTTGTTAGAGAGCTGCTGCAACATCACAGTTTTTACCTTGATTTCTCTGAGCAGAATAAGCCTCTGGGACTGCTGGTGTGTGGGCAGAGTTCTTGCCAAAGGGATTTCATATCTCCAGTTTGGCCCTTTTACAAAATTTGAGATAGAGGAAATAAGTTGGACTAAGAAAAATTCCAGGCTCTGCATCACTTATTTGTCCTCCAGTGAAAAAAACCAACCAAACAAATACCTTGAAATTATTTTCAGCAGAGCAGCAAGAAAAAAAAATTAATAACTATCACTGAATTCAGAATTTTGTCCTCCCTGCTGTTTGTAAAATGTGTTTAGTTGCAGGGGCGGGGGGGAGTCTTTCAAATCCTTTAATATGTATTGACTTTCTGGTGGTTCAGCTTTATGCTGCTGAATGCTTCCCTTTCTGTAGCTAATCAAATGGGCTTTAGGCACAGAACTTTGTGGGAAAATATTCTGCCTTGTGAATATGGCAAATAAAAGCAAGGCTAATTAAGCATGTAAATCATGCCCATATAAATTAATTACCAACACGTTCCCTCGGCCACTGCCGGTGGCTGCGGTGGGGAGGGGGATTTGCGGGATCCCCGTGCCCGTGCAAGGTGCCTGCTGTGAGGAACTACGTGGGAAAGGACATGGATGGGGCTGTGGGATGATGGTGGGGTGGTGGCTGGGAGCTGAGGGTGGGATGGAGGGTGGCAGATGCTCAAGCAGCTCAAGCCAGGGATGGGGACAAAGATTACCAGACCCCACGTGGCTCCGTTTACGAAGTGATGCAACTGCATCCATCACTTCCTGAAGCAGATGGAAACACTTCACTGGAATATAATGGTTTGGGATTGGGTCCAGAGTGAATCCAGGAAAATGAGGCAGCTCTGGATTAAAACACACCCCCAGGAGGAGGAACAGAAGCTGCCCCACTTGTTCTTTGCAGTGCAGGCTCAGCTCTGCAGCCCCCTGAGACACCCAGCAGATATGGGGGGACTGCAGAGCGTGTGATGAAACTTTGTGGGAATGTTGAATGTGTCTCAGCAGGCATGGAAGCAAGCTGACCACACACAGGAGAAAACAACCAGGGGTTGGCCTGCCTGGGAGCAGAACTCAGGACAAGTGGCCTGGTGTGAAGAAGAGAGAAAGCGGAACAAAGAACTTTTTGCTAATGAGGTAACAACAAAAAATGTGTTTTGGCAGCTGGACAGGTCTGTGAAATCCCAGGCAAAATATAGATGGGCTAAAATTTGCTGCCAACCTCAGGGACACTGCTGATCCAAGCTGTGCATGCAGGAACAAGATTTTTCCCCAGGAACATTTTCTTTTTCTTCCAAGCCACCCATCAGCCTGGACTGGGTGGTATCCCTGCACATCCTGGGCATGTGCCAGAGGGCCCAGGGGAGGGCCTGTGAGCTGCCCTGGCTCTTCATCTCCCCCATGTTCCCAGGAGCCCTGCACAGACACAGCAAGACCTTGAAAAGCACCCAAGGGCATCCAACTTGCTTTTCATTAAGGAGAACAGAGCAAGCACCTGGATGGCTCCCAGGAGGGCCACAGGGATGGGAGCAGAAGGAAGAGTAGGTTCTGGGCTCCAGGGCCAGAGGAAGCTGCTTCTGGAGAGCAAAGGTTGGGTGGGAAGCCACAGACAGCTGGCTACAAAATGCCAAATGCTGAACTATTCCAGATTTTTTTTTTATTTTTTAATTAAATATAAAATAAAAATTGTCCTCACCTCTTGCAAGATCTGGGGCCATGAGGTTAAGGAGCACATTGCATCACTCCCACCTGTTTGAGAGCAAGAGTCTGCAGGCATCTTCTGAGAGCAGTGTTCACTTTTCTCAACCTTTGCTGCATCAGGCCCAGGAGTCACCTGCTCACCAGGACTTGGGTCCAGGCTGTCTTCTGCAGCCAATGCTGTGCCCTTTTCTGCCTGGAAAGCACCTTTTTCAGCTCTGGCCACAACTCATCCTCCGTGGAGCTGGGCCAGTGGCCAGCCACAAACAGAGGTGGCCCCAAAATGAAGGAGGAGGCTTGTGATGAAATGGTTGGACCATTCCCCTGGCTGGCTTCAGTCTGTGCTGCCTGGACATGTCATTTTTTGTTTCACACCTCGCTGGCAGGGCAGGAGAGCTGATGGTCCCTGCTGGGACATGGTGTGAGCACTGGAGACAAGTTGCACTACAGCTATGGGTCTAAAATGAATTCTTCCCCCTTGTCTGCCATCAGTGAAGGATTTCTTTATGACAAACTCTTGGGTACTAATAGCCTGTCTGGTAGCAGTGGAAGGAGTAGCTGAGCAATTTCCAGTAGCTCTGGGCAAATTCAGTTATATTAAAATTAAATAACCACAGGAGCTCGTTCAAAAATTTTTTTGCCAACTGAAGCTCAGAAGACATAAGGAAGAGACTCCCCAGAAACTTCCTTCAACCACAGGTCCCAAGAGAAGAGGATCCAGCCCTGCAGTGACAAGATCCATGCATCTGCATGGGATTCAACTGGAGCCAACTTCATTGCAAATCAAGTTGTCAGGCAGGTCCCCCAGTCTCTCTCTCCCTCCTACAGCACAGTCTCCACATTGTCATTACTGCAAGTGGCTCTACCCTTCCCACCTCCTGCTGGAGTCATTAAAGGAGTGCCAAACACGCCAGCACAAACGTGTCACCCTCACCCTGCGCTGCCCGGTGCCCTCAAAAACAATTCCCGGTGCCTTCAGCAGAATTCTGGGGCTGAGCAGAGAAGAAGAGCCTGGGGAATGTACTGATGGGCTCCTTGGTGTTGAGTTCCAGACCAGGGATCTGCACCCCACAACTATCAGCTGAAGGAAACACCTGAGGAACAAATGTGCCCCCCAGAGGTACCTGCTGTTCACAGGTGGGTGGGAGGGATGCTCCTCGGGCTGTGCCAAGACCTGAAATTGTCCTGTTCTGGAACAGATATTTTGGGTCACCTTGAGGAAGGTATTTAATCTCCCAGTGTTCCCATTCCTCAAGTGAGAGACAGAAATAGCAGCACTGTCTTCCTTCCAGCAGAGTAAGTGCATTAAAGATTGCGAGGTGATGGGAGTCCTGGAAGGGCCTCGATGGAGGAGATTCATTTGAATACGTTTGTTGTGCATTACTCACTCAGCCCTGAGTTTTAATCTTCTCCTCCTCTCCATCATAGTAATCTAAACTTCCTTTAGCTCTCTCACCAGAACTCAGTCCCAGTTTAATCCCTGCCTCGTTTGAGTGATTTCTCCAATTTCTCCTTTAGCAGATGATGAGGTTTATGTCAGCCCTCCTCCCAGTCTATCCCATGAGGGCTGCCAATGCTCCCTCTGCAGGGAGAACCAGTGCTTTATCTGGCAGCTCGTGCAGCTTCTCAGGATAATTCCTCTTCTGTTTTTCCAGTCTAGAGACTTGTGGTTCACAGCCTTTTCCAGACCTGCTGAACCACCTCACCTTGGGGGGTTGGAGGGAAGCTTTCCACCGAAGCATGGGCAGCCTGTCATTCCTCTTGGCTCCCTCGGGATGCTTTGGTCCAGGCAGAGGTGCCTGGGCACCCCTTGCAGGCAGGTAGGAGCCCTGTGTTTCTCAGAGCTGCAGCTGGCAAGCTTGGCCAGCAGCACCACAGAATCAGAGAATGGGTTGGCTTGGGAGGGACCTTAAAAATCATCCTGCTTCAACCCCCATGGACAAGGACATCTTCCCCTACACCAGGTCACTCAGAGTCCCATCTAGCCTGGCCTTGAACAATTCCAGGGGTGGAGCATTCTTAATTTTAAGTGCTACGTTATTCTTCTTGGTCTGTTAACTTCCAGCTTTTTTGACTGTTTTTTCTAGCAGGATAATTTGTTACTCTATTATCAAACAAATCCTGGCTCGCATGGGCAGAAATGTGCAGCAGGCATATAATTCCCAATTTATTAGCTTGGTTCACATGATGTTATCAAGAATTGATTGTAATGCTTAGTGGCATTAGCAGTGCCTTCCTATCATAACAGCGACATTTACTGCCAGGAACACTATTTGTGCAGCCGTTGTGTTACACCACAAATAATTATATTACTTACATTCAATTTGTATCATTACACATAACACAACTGCGCCTGCTGCACCATCTCATACTTCATTAATGCCCCAGGCAGAACAGCCTCACATAAATACCCTCCTTGGCACTTTTCATGGGAAATTATATTCTACTTATTATTAAAGTGTAGATCAAAAATGACATTTCCCAACTATTAAAAATATAGAAAGAAAAGTCACTGCTGTATTAATAAAGAACACCAAATAAAATTTATTGCTCTGAAAATGTTTGCCCTACAAATTTAAAGAGATGCTGTCACGTTTGGTAAACCCCAAATATGATGAATCTTATTTTCCTGCATTTCTCTGCAAGTTTCCAGCAATTCTGTGTGCCCTTGACTTGATAAAAAGCACTAGCACAGGCTGCCTAGAGATGCTGTGCATGTTCCACCCCTGGAATTGTTCAGGGCCAGGCTGGATGGGGCTCTGAGCAACCTGGTCTGATGGAAGGTGTCCCTGTCCACAGCAGAGGGCTGGAACTGGGTGAGCTTTAAGGTCCCTTCTAACCCAAACCTTTCCATGATTCTATGAGAATGTCCCATGTAGCCTTCCAAGAGAAGCAGATATAATGGGACAAATAACATAACAGGACATTCTGCCACATGAACTTCAAGTTTCTTTCACTTTGGAAGTCTTCTGAGTGGGATCTACCCCAGTAACAAAGCACAATCCTTGTCATTTCATTGAAGCTACAAAGACACTGTAGAGGAACATGCACACATCTCCTAAAAGACTCAAAAATTAAAAAATGCACCTTGACCCACACAGCCAGCCCTTGTCTGAGGATGTCTCCATCCTCATGAAAATAAATCTACCAGATATCAAATTAAACAGATTTTTTTTTAAGCATTTAAGGGCACATTACACGTCCTATGCCATGCTGTGGGAAGGGATGTCAAAGAGGTTATTTGTAAAACAAGAGACCAGGAGCTGAGGTCAATTGTCACCCCCAGCTCATGGTGACAAACTCTTGTTTATGTCAGCCAGTGAACAGGGATATCAAAGTCTAACCCCTGCAAGGATTAAAGGTAAAGTCCACTTAGCCTTGTGACACAGCTGTATCTGGAAGTTTCAGGGCCATTCAGACAGCAGTGAGGTGGATTTAAATAAGTTAAAGGACTTTTGGGGTTTTCCAGCAAACAGGAGCTTTCTCAGCTTTCAGTACAGGAAGAGATGAGGAGGGCGGAACGCGGATTGGAAATATTTGCACATATGATATGAAAGCACACACAAATCACCTTTTTGTGAGACAGATACAGACAAGACTTGGCCCATCTCTAACTTAGGACATAGTTAAAAAATAATAGAGATTTTCAACATATTTTTGAAGAACTCTCTACAACTAATGGCAGTTGAAAGCCAGATGAAGCAGCTATTTTAGCTGGCAAGCTTCCATGCAAAATTTCCTGCTGATGCTGGCTCAGACAGATGGAGATTTGAGAGGAGGGGGAAGAATGAAGTGCCATAGGGCATTATTGGATGAGTCTTGAAAGGTTTCTGCAAGCTTCTATCGCAAGGTTTATGAACCTTGTGCTTGTTAACTTCAGTTTTGCTCAGTGTTTTAACCCTGCTTTATCTCCTGTGGTCCAGATGACACATTTACACATCTTTAGAAAATTTAGTGGGATGCTCTTCAAACAACGTGTGACTCTGCACCAGGGAGGGCAGAAACTTGATGGCTTTACTTCAAAATATAGAAGTTTTTCAGTATTGCTACAGAAAGTGCTTTTCCCTGAAATGTCTTCTTTGGTTAGATCATGCAAATTTAGTGCTGGCTGGTGCTTCTGTAAGATGAAGAGTAAGAATAACTCATGAATATTTCATCATTTGTCTCTGCACTGGTCAGAAATGGTAATTTGAGCTCCAAACTGTAGAGATTTAGCAAAAAGAGTCGGACACTCAGAGGATAAAACCAGAAAAAAATGCTTTTGAAGGACTTTTCCTTACTAGTGCTGGTATGTGGACAAGTTGCCTAAAGTGTATGAAATTGGAATAATCTATTGAGGGCACATATTTGGGTTGTGCCACTGAAGCAATTCTTGATTTGCAGTGGATTTAAAACTATACTGTTTCCTTTATTTACCATTTTTTTTCCCCTCAGAGAAAAGCCGAAAGCCTCATGTCACCCAAGATCTCTGGTAAAGTGTCATACAGATGACAGCCATGGTGCTCATCCACCTCAGGCTTGATGTGCACCAACATCTCCCCATCTCCCTCAGGACCTGAGCACTGCCCTGGAAAAGCTGTGAAGGGGAAAGTGTCAGCAAAGGTGCAGCAGCCTGGATTCTTCTTCATTTCTCTTTGGCCTTTACCTTTTATAATGTCCATGGCCAGCTACCTTGCTCTCTTTCATGCAATTGGCCATCCCATGAGAGACCCTAAAAAATATAAACCTAATATTCATTGAATCGTAGAATCATGGGATGTTTTAGGTTGGAAGGAACCTTAAAGATCATCTTGTTCCAATCCCCTGCCATGGGCAGGAACACCTTTCACTATCCCAGATTTTTCAGAGCCCCATCCAACCCAGTCTTGAACGCTTCCAGGGATGAGGCTGCCACAGCTTCTCTGGGCAACCTGTGCCAGTGTTGCTTTCTGTAACCAGTGTGCACTAATAATTTGCTTCCACCTTTTCCAAATACTAAGGGATCTGGGATGGTACATGTTCTTTTTGGAGTGGAAAATGCCAGATTTCTCTATGTTCTGGCCTAGCACTAGCACTTGGAAAATGACTTTTTCCCTTTATGGAGGAGTTCAAGTGTTCTTTACTTTTTCTACTTTTTTTTTTTAGGGAGATGGATGGAAATCCTGTCCTGCTGTTCACTCAACTCACGGAAATATTTTACAGCTCCAAGAAAATGAATGGTTACAACTTTTAAAACTACCATTTCTCCAAATTCCCAGCTGGTTCCTTTCTCTGGTGCTTTCCTCTAGCAGGAGGAAGGGGAGAGATCAGCCCTAAGCAAACGAAGCCCTTTTGCCCATAGCTCAGATGCCAACTCTCCCTCTCTTCAGCACCCAGAGCAGGCTGTCTGCTCTGGACTGAAAGTTGTCTCATCAGACTTGCATTTCAGCCTTGCCACCTGACATGTTATGACAAGCTTTTAGCTTTGGAGCAGCGGTGCATGGAAACATGTCACTGCTTTGGGAGCAGCACGGCACAGGCTGCCAGATCCAGCTCCTGCCACGGTGGTGTCAGCCCCTCTGAGCCACACAGCCACCCCAGCCTTTGCTCCCATGGGGGGGAACAACCCAGCACGCTTCAAATGGCCTGAGCAGGCCTGAGGCAAATGTGTGACCTCCAACAAGTAAGAGATTGGGAGTTAAGAAGTGAAGCTGGGAGGCATTTTTTGAGAATTAAGTGCTTATAGTTTGGAGAACCAAAACTGTCTGAGAACCCAAAAAGAGGACGTTGGAACTGGAAACTTCCTGTTGGGATCAGTTGGTTAACAAGGGACAGCACAGGCTCTGCTGGTTTGTCTGTGCCTGTTGCTACTGGTGGTGGAGGGGAAATAAAAGATATTTCTGGAAAAAACTCCCAGAGATGAGTCTATACTTCAGAGGGCTCAGCTGGAGAGAGATGAGGAGCAGGAGCTGGTGCAAATTTCACAGTCTCAATGACTGGTTCTGTGTTTACCCCCTCACTGCTATCTATCCATTTAGACACACCTGAGTGAAGCCAAAAAAGGCTTTTCACAATAAACTGTCCCTGCTTTCCCAGCTGACCCGTGCATTGCTGTGGGGTTTTTGTGGATGTGTTGTGCTCTGAGGAGATGGTCACCTCTAACACAGCCAGTTCCTGATGTTGCCAAGCACCCATCCATGCTGAGCCCATCCCACTCCCTGTCATTGCTTCATACAAAAAGGGATTGCAGCAGGTGAAAGCAGCCCTTTAACCAGGGCTGTGACTCCAGGGTGAGCTTGGGACATCACCCACCATGGTCCCTTCCAGCCTTATCCATTCTGTGATTCTCTGCATTAATGAGCACTCAGTACCTCTGAAAACCTGCATTAATTAGCCTGTTTGACATTTTAAACAACCTTTACCTCGACCTGAGAGTACAAGCACAGTAATTACAGCAGGCTGAGGGAAAGCAGCGTGACCCACATGGTGTCCTACAGCTGAGACCTCTCCACCAGAGTGGTCTCACACAGTACCTGAGAGTGAGCTGGCACAGGCCAAATCCAGGCCAGGGAGTGCAAGACCAGCACTGGATGACCACCAGACAGGTCTCAGCCCCCGGGCATGTTCAGCACAAATGTATTCTTGAAGATCAGGATGGGCTGTGGGGAGCTGTGTGCTGCACAGCCCTCTATCCGTGTGCAGCTTGAGAGGGGCCAGCTGGTCATGGTGTTGTAGATGGGTCAAAATTCATAAGGAATTAAAACACTATAAATGTAATAAGTTATTAATGAGAGATCTAAAATGTAAACTATATCTTGTAAATTGTATATATGTTTAAACTTAGTTGTGTTCAGAGTACACCTTGGCAAGTCTCATGACATCTTGCTCAAGGAAGGTACTAATTAACATAAGAAGTGCAGGCAAGCTCAAGAGATGACCTCAGACCCATGATTTCACCTTACCCAACAAGAATCTTTTTCCATCTGAAAGAAGCAAGAGATAGGATCTGCTGCTCCCTGGACATGGTTGATGAATGGACTTATTACTCAAGATACCTCATTGTCATCATACAAGGATTTCCTGAAAGATCATCATATGCTAGGATGAGTTACTGGAAACCATCAACCTGATTACAAAGAGAATCCTTGGACACATCAACATCTAAATGTACCACTGAGCACTGGACCAGAGTATCATCAGAAGTGAAAAGGACAAAAGATTTCATAGCCAGGAGCAAGAAAAACAGTATAAAAACTGGACTCAAACACCTCAAAGGTGTGCACTTACCTCTCTGAACTGCTGGTGGTCAGAGCTGTGTATGTGTCACCCAGAGTCAAGAACCTAGGCTTGGCCCTGCTTTCTTTTATAGTGGCTGATTTTGATTGTCAATTTGATTGAAATAAATTTTATTTGTTTTTATAATAATAATTTGACTTGCACAAATTATTAATCTGATGAAATTGACATTTCATTTATAAAAATGGCTAAATATCAGTGGCAAACCATAGGAAAAATCTCACTGCCTTGTTGCTCTCTGAACTCCCAGGAAGGAAAAGCCCTTAACTCTGCCTACAGGTAAGGTTTAGCTTTGGAGCTCCTCCTGGGGCAACTCAGAGAGTTACTTCGATGGAGTCACCTGCAGAGCAGAGTTGATCCCAGCTTGCCATTGACCATTTCATGGGAAGAGTGGGCAGATAAGATGCTGCAAAAGTAACAAGTGTCTCAGCTGCCAACATCAGCACTGAGAGCATTGGCTCTCCTGCTCTCCCTGTCCCACTCATACTGCATGGGCTCCTCACTGCTCCTTCCCTCAGGCCCTTAGGAGGGAGGGACAGCTGACCTTGCTGGGTGGCTCACATGTCCTTGCATCAGGACAATGGCTGGTGTTACCCAGGAGGAGAAATCATGCTGAAAAAAAAGGGGAAAATTAATTCCTACTCTCTCAGTGCTCCCAAATCCATCCTGCAGCAATGGCTGCATTGCTGCAAAACCTCTGGCTTCCTCACAGCCACTGAGTTATCTTCAGGTGTAGTTGTATTGTGGGCTTTCCTGTGATTCATTTGTTTTAATTGAATATTCATTGGGTCTGGTTTAATTTTCCACCAACCGCAGTCCCAAGACGGCCCCTGGAGTCTTCTAATGAGGTCAAGAAGTGACTGCGAAATTCAGAGCAAATGAGAAAAAAGAAACACTGGTGAGAGGTCACTCACAATTTCAAACAGCGAGAGCCATCCCTCCCTGGCAGACTGCCCTTTTCTCCCTGTAATCTGTCCTGTGAAGAGGATGAGAGAGAACTCAGCTGCAGATCCCTCTCCTGGACTGATAAAAGGGGGTTTAATTTACCAGCATGGTCTTGGAACTGCAGCACAACATTAGAATGATGAGTCCCCTCATGCTCAATGTACTTTCAAACCTTATTTATAAACTTTAAAAAAAAAGGACCTGAGGACTCATTATCCTTTGGATGAAAAAGAAGAGAAACAGCACATATGTCTTGAAGTTGCACTTATTTAATGCCCACAAATAGTTTGTCTGATGCACTTCTTCCATCAAAAAAGTGTAATTTTCCTGAGGTTAGCCTCCTGTTTTCAGAGGAAAAGAAAAAAAGAAAATTATCACCTCTGTAGTGGAAAAGCAGAGGCACAAAGAGGGCAAGAGAACTGTTTGGCAGAGCTGGAAAAAGATCACACTGCTGATTATCACAGTAGTAATTTGATCACAAGTCCTGTAACTTTGAGGGCGGACTAGCTAATGATGCAATTAGCAAGGAAAATACCCATATTGCTGCTTGAAATGCACTGGGCAAATCTGTCACCTATTTTGTTATACATCTCTGTACCTACAGCAGGAGTCAAGTTTAGAAAACCCTTTTTGTCTACCCATGTCCTTTGAATTAAAAATAAACCAAAACATTTTCACTGGCTCTTTCCCTAAGCCCCAGCATTCAGGGCAAAGAAGGATGGACTTTGTTATCATGAGCACAGTAAAAAAAATACACATTTTTTAGTCTTATTCCCTGAAAGAAAACAATTGGCTCGTCATACAAGGTTGTTTTTAACAGATTCTCCTTGAAAACTCCTGCATCCTTTGCCCAGTGTCTACCATGCTTGCTGGAAGCATTGAGCTCTTGGCAGTAATTACACCCATGAGTTTTGTGTCATTTAGCTATAAATAGAAAAGGCAGGAGAGAGTGCCTACTGCAAGGAGCAAGCCTTGGGAAAAGCCTTTGGAAATGGGGAAAAGTAGGGAGGGTTTGGATACAAAAAAAACCCCAACAACCCAAAGCCCTGAAACCAGAAGCCCCCAGCATAGGTGGCTGGTGCCCTGGCAATTGGCTGAGAAGGGCTCCCCAGCAATTCCTGGGAGTGGCCTGCTGGTGGGACATATCCATCTACTTCTCCAACCATACCAATTTTAAGAACCCCTGAATGCTGGTGATTATTCAAGCTGAAGACAGGACAAACAAAAGTCAAACTTTTGTGTGATTTTGCTGGCTTCAGTTTCAGAGTCAGAAAGGGAGGGATTCTGTAGGTGTCCAAATCTTCTGCAAAATTTCTGAGGTCAGAGGGTTCCTCCTCTGTGTCTCCTGCAGGACAACAGATTGGAAAGAAGCAAGGAGAGATTTTTATTTCTGCATTTAACCACAAGGGGAGGTGGTACAAAGTGAGACTTGAGGGGTGGTGGCTCTTTGGCTATGACTGAAGCTCTCTGATGGCTGCTAAACCCCCCATTACTGGGGTTTTGAACTGGGCCAGGGAAACAAATGCCTGTGTGCTGATCCTGTGAGAGAATGAGGCTTAACCTGAGTATCTGCCAGCAGGAACCTGTTCCCCAGGCCAGGTAACACTGACTTCTCAGCCAAAGTTTCCTGCTGTGTACAAAGTAGCCCATCACAGAGTCACAGAATATCCCTTGTTGGAAGGGACTCCCAAGGATCACCAAATGGCCCACATAGGATCAAAGCCACAACCTTGGCATTTTTAGCACCATGTTCCAACCAGTCTCAAGGTCATCACTGAGCCCACCAGCAGTGCAAGCTCTTCCCATGGTGCTGCCCAGAAGGTCTCAAGCCGGTGGTGGCACAGGCAGCATCAGCTTGCCCAGGTCATCGCTGCCAGCCCAGGTGTCAGAGCAAGGAGGAGAGAGCTCACTGGTCCTCACCACAGCCCTGCCTCAGGACTGACAGGAGAGCATGCCATCTTCTGCCCAGCACAGAGAGGACATGAAAACCCTCTGAGGAAACTGCCATCTCCTCCCTGAACTCTTCCCTGGATCAGGCTTGTGGGCAGCCACTCCAGGAAGGTTGCATTTGCTGCCCATCAGCTGCACTGTGTCTTACAGGAATTTAAATACCCCGGGTTTGGGCTGATCCTGAGCAGAGGGCAGCAAAGAGAAAGGGAGAAGCCTATGCTGCAGGGCAGGTGGATTCAGGAAAAGCTGATTTGGGGAATAGGCTTGTCTAACAGCATTTCATTTTCCACTACTAGAACTGCATGTTTACAGATTTCAAATATCTCCCTAAGTCCCACTCGCCTGCTCAAAAGTGCTACGTCTTTATCATGCCATTTATGGCCCTTCTGAAATGTGAGTCTCACTGGCTGCATCCAAGCCTTGTGCTTGGAGAACATTCCTAATTAAAGCAGATTGGGCCTTTGGGGAAAGAGGGGCTGCAAACCATTTCCTAAAGAAGTTTCTACTCGAATTTCATGTGAGAAAATACACCTGAAGGATGATGCAGGGATTAAGATTGCGACAACTGTGAGTTTGGTGGGTCAATTATACTTTGAGAGTATGAGAAACATGGGAAGCCCAAGTGATGAGCCTGAGGTAGCCAGAGGGTTTGACACAGAGGTTTCACCCTCCTGGAAATAAAAGGGCCTTAAAGCTGCTGTTAATTTGCTGACATCTTTTTATTTTAGAAATGTCTTGGAGCTGTTTTCTTCAGTCATTTTGGAATGTGAGCTGAAACAAAGCCATCCATGCTGAACCAGAGGGATAAACTCCCCATTTCCCCAGTGTAATAAATACCAGTTCAAATAGAAATGAAATCATCTCTCATCAGACAGGTCCTACAAATGTTGTGCCATAGACTTTCTGTTGCCTCCCACGCAAGAAACCATTGGGCAGGAAACAAGGACATGAAAAACAGGTTTCTGCAGTAGTAAAGCAGAGCTGGTCTGATGGCTGACGCAGGATGACGTGAGCACTGAGCTCCGAGGAGGAAAGTATAGATGGATCTGAGTCACCTTCCTCCTGGCACCATCAGCCTTAGTTTAAACATAAAATATTTTGCAGTTGTTGTTCCTGCTGCTAAATTTCTTTCTCTGCAAAGATCTGGGCACATTTTTTTTTTTTTTTTGTAAATGGTATCAGCTGGGTTTGAGCTGCTGCTGGGGAAGCACCTTGGGGGGGGTGGGATTTGTCTTGCTCAGGGGATGCTGCTGATTGGGTGTGGGGAGAGGGCCTCAGTTCCATGCAATGAATGTGCAGTGCTAGCTCTGCCCTGGAGCACCTTCTCCTGTGAAAGAGGAGTGTTGACAAACCAGCTCTGGGACCTCCTTGGGCCAGCAGTGAAAGCCTGGCCAGGAGGCTGACAGTGGGAGCAGGGAGAGGGTGTGGATGGGGACTCAAATACTCCTGTGTCTGTACCAATTTACCTGAAAAATGAGAGGGGCTCATGCAGATGAGCTGCCCTGAGTGTTGATGAGGTCTAGTTCAGGCTGAGTGCAGAACAATGGGATAGCTGGAAGCCTTTTTGAATGGTCATTAGGGTTAGAAACACCCCAAAGCCCTCAGTTTGGTTGTTCAAATGCAGAGAGTTTGCTGGGCAGCCTAAAATAACATGTTTGTTGTGGTTTTGGCTGAATTGAGTGACTAAAGTGCAAAGCAGGTGGTGTAACAAGGTGGAGGATCTCATGCTTATCTGCACCTGCTGTGCATTTGGCCCACTGCAGTAATGATGAAAAGGATGAAATGTACTTTTTCCTGCTTTTCCTGCCCCTGTGGCTTTGGAATGCTTTAGTAGATGTACAATGAACAGCTGTGAAGCAAAGCATGTTTTTACCTGCCAGCCACAGCAGCAAAGTTGTGAAACTGATGTTTTATGAACACCAAATTACCCCAAGCTGGGACAATCTGCAGGAGATACAGAACAGTGTAGAGCAGAAAGACAAGACTACAAAGGTTGGGGGTGAAAAAAACCCAGTAATAACTTCTGGAGCCAGTCTGAGTCCTTCTCCAGTTTGTTTCTTGAATTTTGGCTTTCCTGGGACTGCCTGTGCCTCTGGTGACAGCATAATGGGATGTATGTGGTGGGAAGGCTGCATTTCTGAAGGCTCAGTTTTATCCAGCTGATGAAAAATAAAAAAAGAGTCTGAACCAGGGGCAAGGAAAAGTTAATGGAAATGTGTGGTTTGTGTGCTACTCTGCCTGCAGAGTGGAGCTCCCACCCAGGGCTATCTCCTGTGGTCACATTACAGCAGGCACTGTGCTGAGCAGGCTGGTTATAGCATTTTCTCTTCATGGGAGAGCTTGATAAAGGATTGCCATCCTAAAATGAGTTTTTTCATCTCTGCTGAACATATCTGCTGACGAGAGAAAAGAAATGATCTGAGGTATCAACTGTCCCCCTCTGCTGCTGGCAATGTGCCTTGTGCTTCTCCCATGTGACACCTTCTCCCATGCTCTTCCTCTCAGGGGGATGAAAAATGTATCTAATGTTTTATTAGGGAGATCATAGTTTTTATTTAGGCTTGAAACAGCTGTTTCTGGAGCATGTCCTCTTTGACTTCTCAGTTCTCGTGGGGCAGAAAACTAAAATCATCCCTGGCATATCTTTATTGCCTTGGGATCCCCAGTGGGCTTTGCAGAGCTTAACTAATTATAAAGCCTAGTGCTTCCCAAAATGACATTTTTGGGCAGCCTTGGTATGCTGGCAGTGCCATCTCCAGCTGTCAGAAATGAGTAGAGCCTATAAATTACCTTTCTTTGCTGAGTCAGGGAGATGAATTAGCACTTGGTTGAAATGCAGGGAATGATCCGGAAAAATAAGGCTTCCAGCCTGCTGACACTCCTCCTTGGCCCTCTGCTTTCCAGAAATCAGTTGCTGACTATCTTGTTTGTGTGCTTTAGCTCCTAACAAGAGTGAATCTTTCCCAATGTTTCTTTATGCTGTCTTCCCAGACTCTTCCTTTATCTCGCTGTTTGTAACTGGATTTCCAGCTCAGGGTTTGGGGTAAGCAGATTTAGTACCTAATGAGGCAGGTTTGCTTTAGTCTGGTCAAACATCCAAGTACCACATCTTCCTCCCTTCTCCCAGCCCTAAAATAACAGCCAGGACTCACCAGACCTAAGAAAAGATCATCTTGTGTCAGCTCCCAGACACTCAGCTGAATTCAACTGCTTGGCAGCCTCGTGCTCTGGGGATGCAGATCTGTCCCACTCCCTGAGCCCTGTGCCTCTCAGTCTGGCTGTTTGCTCTGGCAAACATTAAGCTAATCCAAAAAAACAATCCTTGCTTCTTAACAAGCCAAGTGTGTGGCACCTAGATGGAAATTTAATGAGAGGATATGAGGAGCAAAGCTGACAAAGCAGTGACCTCTCCTGTGAGGTGAGCCAGCCCCAGTCCATCCCGAGGCACTGGGATTAATGAACATGTTGGTTCCAGCCCAAAGCAAATGGGCATTAACTTTATCACAGGGCTGGTTTATTGGGAGCTGAATTTCATAGCACTGAACTCTGGGCTCAAGAGAAGCCTTGAGCTGAGCCAGCACAAGGAATCATTGAATTATCTGCAATTTCTACCACAAGCACGCTCCGGGGTCAGGGCTGGAGCAATCTATCTGAGTGTGGTGTTGGCCACTTGATATGATTTAGCAAATAACTTATTGAAGAGGAGTGTGGGGTTTCTGTATTTAGTCTGCTTTGAATTGAAAAGTATTCTGCATAAATTATCCTGGCTGCATCCAAAGCAGTGTGGGCAGTAGGCCGAGGAAGGGGATTCTGCTCCGCTCTGGGGCAATCCCATCTGCAGGGCTGCATCCAGCTCTGGGCTCCTCAGCACAGGATGGCTGTGGGCACGTTGGAGTGGGTCCAGAGCAGGGTCATGGACGTGATCAGACAGATGGAGCACCTCTACTATGAAGGCAGGATGAGAGAGCAGGAGCTGCTCAGCCTGGAGAAAAGAAGGATCCAGGGAGAACTTAGAGCACCTTCCAGTACCTAAAAGAGCTACAGGAGTGTTGGAAATGGATTTTCACAAGGACATGCAGTGATAGAATAAGGAGGAATGACTTTAAACTGACAGAGGAAAGTTTTAAATTAGGCATTAGGAAGAAATTCTCTACTGTGAGGGTGGTGAGGCTCTGAAACAGGTTGTTCAGAGAAGTCTGACCTTGGTCCCTGTTGGCCTTGTCTTCTTCTAGCAATTCAGTGGTAGCTGGGATTAACTTCTTAAAATAATTTTTAAAATTGGATCTATGAACTTGATTCATATCAAGTATTGGCCTTTCAAGTCTAAATTTTTTTTAAAATTATTATGTAGAGCCTACTTGTCCGGCATTGACTTCCATTCCTGGGACATAAATACCAGAAAGGAGGTACCCCTTTTCAAAGACCTGTCTTTTCAGGGTCAAATGTTCTTAGGAGTTTAAGATCAGCCTTTATTTACTGCAGACTGTTCAGACCTTGCTGGGACATGGTGAGAGATCAGAAAGCAGTATCAGAATGGTCCCCTTTGGCCTATTTGTCTTTTTGTACAAGCAGTGATTACTTTTTCCATAAGCCCTTCTTGGCTTTAGGCTGGGTTTAAAAAAGAAATAAATCTCCCAAGCATCAGAGTTAATGAAATTAATAATGTATTTAAGAAATAAAATTGCTTGACATAGGGTCAAGTGAGACAGTATGGCATGTCCTGGTGGATGGGGAGGGAGGGAGGGAATGGGAATGCTCTGACACTCCTGTCCAGGCAATGCCTGGCCATGAAATCTGCTCCAATATTTCTGAAAGGCACCCAAGTGTGTCCTGTACACAGCTCATGTACTCACTGCCTAATCAAGCACAAGGTCCAAGGTGGGGTGGAGATGATCTACAGGTCTGTGTCTGAGTTGTACCACGTGCCCATTTCTGTTTTAGTTCCATAAATTAAAGTCACTTTAGTTTTATACCTGTTAGAGGAAGTAATTTAGGTGCAGCAGGTCTCCGTGGCAGGAGCCAGGGGATGGTTTTGGGTCTAGAAAAGATTCATCTGTTCTCTTTAAGTGCTAATCCTTTCATCTAAGCTGACGTGAGAATCCTAAACACCTTTCTATTACACCCCATTACCCAGATACATAAATCTGGTCAGGAAAAATCACCTTCCAGCAGTGGAAGGGATTCATTTTTGGTGTGAGCAGAGTCCATGCAGGTTTGACACGAGGTTTCAGCAAGGTAGCAGGAATTAAAGGGCACATCTTGGGCTGATGAGACATTTGGTTATCAGGATGTTTAATGTCACAGTGTAAATAATCTCTCAGCTCTCCATTAAATGAGAGGCTTCCAGGGCATGCAGCCATTGTTAATGACCCCCTCCTAATCCTGACTTTCACAGTGTGCTAATTCAAGGTCTCCCAGAGCTGCTTGCAAAACACAACTATTTTCCAGTTAGGACTGCCCAAGGAAAGGGATGCTGGGCTGAAATGCACTGTGAGAGGCCAGTAGGGGCAGTGAATTCCTGTGGCCATCACTCAGGGGTGCTTATTTACCCAAATTGAAAATAAACCTGCTGCTGGGAGAAGGGGAAAAAATCTGTTTCCAGGTTTAACTAGAAAGGAAGAGGAATGTACATTGCTAAAAGACAGGAATGTCCCTATTGTTGGCACAAAGCTGAGTTTAGGAGACTGTCATGGTTTGACATGGAAGTGGTTTTTTGCAAAAAGTTCCTTCTAGTTCTGATCAGAACCAATCAATTTACTGGCTTGATTACTGGCAAGTTTTAAGCCACTTAAGAGTTTGACACGCCTCTGAGAATCACATTTTAAGATAGACAGAGCCCCAGGAAATCTCTCTCTGGACTTCTGGCCATCAAACAAGCAACTTGGAGACCTTGATTTTTGGAAATACATTGAACTGATCCTCTAATGACTTCATTTTAGATGCTATCAGCACCTACTGTGAGATTTTTTATTTTTTCTGTGGAGGGATTAAATAATTATGTAAAAACAAATTAAGCCCAGCAAATATTTGCAGTGCTGTAATTCCTTGGGCAGTGCCATGACTGAAAGCAGTGCAACACTGGAAAAAAGCTGATAAATTATATTAATTTAAACTTGCAATTAAAGAAAAAAGTCAAACCCTCTTCATTTGATGCTTGGAAGGGCTTCACACAGCGGCTCAAAACTGTCAGCACACCTTAAGGGTGTTCTTTGCCATGCAGTGACAATTGTGAGGCCCTCCCTGTTGAAAGAGGATGAGAACTTTATTCCCTTGTTGCACTAAGCTGTGACACTGCTTTTCACCTTTCAACAAGTGCAGTTCTTGCTGATGTGTGATATTAGGGCTGTGAAGGTGACCTCCCCTGACAGCAGCACCAGGTGGATGCTCCTGAGCACTGGGCTCTGCAGGTTTGCATAAGAAACAGCTTATCCCTGAGCCTGCTTACTGGCTGAGAGGTTTTATCTGGATGTTTGTCAGTTAATTTCTGTGCTTCATGTATTTTAATTACTCAGATGATAAAGTAAATCTTTTATGATGTTCTAATGTGAAAGATAAAATCACTGTTTTAGTGCAGAGGTAGCAGCAATTTGCCAGCCCAGTTGCTGAGGTCCATCATGTGGCTTGTGCCAAGGTCCTGGGGGGGGG
>JACBWW010000042.1:5773290-5796084 GCA_020086605.1 Lanius collurio
AGAGTGGGAGCTCTGAGCCTGCTCGCAGGTAGTATCTGTTGTGCACATTTTTCCCTCTGCTTTTTTCCTTTCCTTTTTTTTTTTTTTTTTTCCTTCCCAAAGGATTTTTGAGCTTTTCTCTGCCACATACTCAGACATGAGGCCTCCTTTCTGTAGGGGCAGAGGCAGGGCTGTGCTGCAGCCTCCAGCTCTGGTGACAGGTTGGATAACTCATGGCAGCTCCCAGGAGATAAAGGTCATGTAAGGCTTGTGGACTTCTAAAGACAGCCTTGAAACCCTCCCTCCCTCACCTCGCAAAACACCTTCAGCTTTCCACCTTGATTGAAAAAAAAGGCAAAATTGNGCTGCCCAGTCTGCATCAGCCCACTTTCCTGGTCACATCATAATGGGAATTGGGAACTCACTGTGGGAGGCATCACATGTTTGCTCATGAGCTGCTTTAGTAATGGTACTTTTATTTTCAGATAATGTGTCCTAAATATTCAGTACACACATTCCTGCCATGAAAGACAACAGCAACAAAAAAATCTGAGCAGCTGTTCCTTTGTTGTTCAGCAAAAAAAGAAAACCAAACTACAAAGCAGCGCTCCAAGGTCATGTTATTCCTTTACAGGGGAGAAATGAAGAGGCTTGAAACATTCTAGTGAGCTTGAGAATCTACCATGGCGAGTTTTGGGATGTGAGCTTTGCTACCTTGAGATGAGAGTCTTGCTGAAGGATGTGTAGCTGCACTGTTGCTGCTTGAACTTCACAGGAATCCAGGAGTTACAACCCGGCACACCCAAACTGCAGAATGTCCTATAACTATAGAGGATCTCAGAGGAGATCCCAGGAAAGGAGGGGATGTCCTCTGTTCCCTCTCTGGATACAAGAGTAAGGCTTGTCTTAATATCACCCCTTTAAAAATCATTCACAACCTGTTTTCCATACAAAGCAATTGTGCCTCTTTACAGGATCTGTGCTAAGAGGGAAGTTCATCCTCTGGATTATGGGAGCAGTGGTGTGTGCTCATTGAGACATGCCATTCTTCAGACAGATGAGAGGCCCAGAAATGCTTCCCAGGTGTTTTAAAAACCTATCAGCCTTCCAATTCTGGGAGCTGCTGAAGGGAGAAACTGCTCCAAGCAGTAGATTACCAAGGTGACACGTGCAGCTGTGGATTGAGTCAGCTCATCAGATGTTTCCTTGCAGCAGGGTGGGGAAAATGAAATCTGCTGTTTAACAGGTGGCATGCAGCCCTTTGATGTCAGTCTGCCTTCTGCCCAGTGGAGAGATGCCCAAGAGGTTCTATGCCCTGGCATATCTCAGTTTGCTTGACCTGCACCTGTTTCCGGGAGTGAAGGATCCAAGTCTGCTGCTGCATCTGCAGCAAACAAATGGTGTTCTCCCCAGCTGACAATTTCCCCACCACAGCTGATTATGTGTTCTGTTGCTTTGTTTTTTCACAAAATTAGGGTATCAGGCTGCTTCTCAATCATTTTTATGCTGTGTGTTTGCTGCCAACACTTCTGGCTCATCAGGAAGCCAGCCCTCCTAATACTCATTAGTGACCGGGAGAAAACCTCTCTGCCACTGCAGACTTCTGTAGTCACCAGTCAGACAAAAAAAAACCCACTTATTTGATTTGGAGGAATCTGAAATTCCCTTTGGGTAGATGAAAAGTTTAGTGGTTTGTTGAGATCACAGTAAAGGTTGCTTTTGGGGGATAGGGAGCTTTGAAGTTGCAACAAGCTCTGACTGCAAACCTCAGTGTTTAAAATAGACAGCCCATCGAGTCCTTTAGTCCTGTTGGGGTTTGGATGCTGACTATCCAAGAAGCATTAAGGGCAAGAGATTTCTTGTGGTTCAGTTCAGAAGAACTGTGAGACACTGACCCTTGCACATGTGTTACTTGATAATTTGTCTTCTTTTGGGTTTCTGGGCAGAAGAAGAGGGGTCAGCCTGTTTTCTGCATGCAGGTGTTGCTGGAACAAACATGCCTGCGACTCAGCCTGTGCACAGACCAGCTGTGAAATGCCTCTGCATGGAGTCTGGCAGTTCTCAGAAGCAAGTATTTATTGATAGTGATGGGTGAATCTTCACAGATTTCTGTCAAAAATTTTTTCCAAAATGGTCTTCTTGCATATCATGTCCAAGTGCTCAGACTGATATATATGGATTTATAAGAATTTCTGGGTAAAGATCATCCTTACATGAACCTGTGGGGTCCTTATGTTTGATCATCATTCTCTGTGTCCCTCAAAGGGTGACACTTTGCACAGTGGAGATGTGGTTTGTACAGAGATGAGGTCTCATTTCTGAGCCCACTTGGGCAGAGAGGTTCTTACTGGAGTGAGCCTAATTGCTACAAAAGATCCCCAGGGTTTACATTTGGAACAGTGCCTCAGGAGCTGGTGGGGATCAGCAGAGCTTCACAGGAAAATCTGCCCAGCACCCGTTTGCGTTTGTCTGCCTTTAGCAAAAGCTATCAAGTTAATGCTAATTTAAATTCTCACTTAGGCATCTGTAGGTATAATTGCATAAAGCACTGTGCATTAAATTACATCCACGCATGGATTTGGATTCAGAGACTTCAGAAAGACTACATATGTTAGCCTATTTCCAAAATACATTGGCCACTGAAGACCCAGTGCTGGTTTGCACCCCCTTTTTGCTTGGAAACATAATGATCTAGCCTTACCCTGGGTTAATTACACCCTGGTACCTGTTCAATTCCCACAGCTCTCTCTTGTCATTGGGAAGCAGCGCCCTTAATATTTTATGAACTGTTTTACTGATGGCTCCCAAGTCCATGGATTGGACAAGCTGGTCAGGGTGGGTAAATAAACACCACAAATTCAACAGAAGCTTTAATCTCAGTTGTAACATGCTGTATCACTTAATCACTACAGCTGTGTAATGCCTGGAACTGGGCAGGATCATGAAGGCAAAGCCAGCCTGAACCCTGCATGGAAAACAGAGCCAGAGGGTAAGTCTCACCTGAATATATCTTGTTCTTAGGATGCCACAATTGGGGTTTTTTAAATTTTATTTTGCAAAGTGCAATCTTTAAAGTGTGCCTTTGAAGAGAAACAATTCCCATTACTTGGATGAGGGGACCTGGTGTGATTGTGTCCCTTGATGGCACCAGCAGCTTTCCAGTCCCCCTGCCAAGGGGCGAGGAGCTCTGTCCTATGGCACAGTTGAGTCTTGGAGGGACTTGTGTCTGCTGGGCCAAAATGCAAGGGGGGAGATTGCTGTTGTCATTGGAAACTTCACAACTTTGTCCTTGAAAAATTGCTAATACCTAGTTTTGGGTGTCACATAACTTCAGTGGCCTTCTGCTCAGCCTGTGCATGCTGCTCTCAGCGCTGAGCTGTCTTAACACTGCATTAATGTTTTCTCCTCTTTGTGCACGGGTAGAATTGAAATCCCTCTTGGGGAGAAAGCTTATTCCAAGTAAATTCCTAAACAATCAGCTGAAAAAAGCCCTGAAATGTTATTTCACTTGATTTGTTACTCCCTGCCAAATGCATATGCATGCCAGGCCTTGAGCCTGGTGCTGGAGCTGAGCCTTGAAGAAGGAATTGTCTATACAAGGCTTCTCCTTCAGTTCTGGGATCCGGTGCTGATTTCAACCAAGTCTGGTAGAGAGCAGTGCTCATAAATACACCATGCTTCTGTGTGGCTCATGAAAAATAAAGAGGAGGTTTGGCCCAAGGTAGGTGTTCTGGTACCAAGTCTAGATCCTGTCTGCTTGGCATGGGCTTTTGGGCTCTCTGGGGACCCTCTTGTGTGGGGCAGGAGTTCACGTTGCCAGCATCTCCTGCTGTGCTCCACTCCCAGATCCTCTGTTAATGGATTTTGAGGGTTATCTGGCTTCACTGGCCAGAAATGCTCTGCTAAGCACATTGTCCTTCAATTCTTTCAGGTCCCATCAGGTTTCACAGCCTTATATATTTCTAAATCCTTTGACATATGAAACTCTGTTCCCTGACAAGTCCTTCTCCTAAATCCCAGCTCCTCAGAAGGCCCAAGGGGACAGTGTTTGCCAAGGGTTTGTGGGTGGTGCCTTGTAGTGAACAGCGTGTTCAGAGATGCTCTGCTGGTTCTGCCTACTGCTTTAATGGGGGAGGAGTGAAATAGGATATGATAAATCACTAAATTCACTTCTAAATGCTGCTTGGGATGTAAACATTGTGTATAAACCCTCCCAAATGGTGTTAAATTTTTCTGCTATATTTCTTCCCTCCCACCCCACCACTGTTGCTCTTAGTATGATCTCTTAGTAGCTCAGTGTTGTTTTGTGTTTTGTTTGGATATTTATGCCCACTTTTCCCAGATCTCTGGGGGTTCTTTTAAAATTTTTTATATCAATTTTTTCTTGGTTTAAAAAAAACCCACCTGAATACACCCAAACACAAAAACGCAGGCACCCACACATGGCTTAGCCCTGAGAAGTATGGGAAGTGCAACGGCTGGTTTGTGGTGCTGGAGAAGGTCTCTGCAAGGCTGAAAGGAGTAGCCCATTTCCACAGATGGCTTTTTTTTTTTTTTTTTTAATGGGTTATGGTGCTGGGAGGATCTGGACAGAGCACAAGTCCCTCCTCCCAGGTTGGATGTCTTGTTCTTAAAAATCTGTTCTTTCAGCTCTTGAGTGGTATAGTTTTAGATTTATCCTCGCATTCTCCAGTCTTGGTGGTCCTGTTGGCTTTTTATACCCCCCCCCTTCTCCTTGCTTTTCCCTGCCCTCTCTCCCCTGATGGCTGCAGGGGACGCGGTTCAGGCGCTCATCACCGCGCCGCGACTTCTGTACGGAGTTAAACCCGGCCGCGGGTTTCGCCCTCCTCCAATGGCAGTGCTGCCGAGTGAGGCCCGTGGCAGGGCAGGGGCTTTATCTGCTCCTCTGGTGGGATGTTTGATACGCGAGGCAGAACCCCAGCACTCCATCAGGATGTCAGGCTCAGGCGCAGCGGAGCGCGCTGGCAGCAGCACCGCGGTGCGCGACAACCACAATCCATCTGATTTAAGACCTCGAGCAGTCACATTGCGACTGAGCTGAGCCCAGCCTGGGCCTAACTTAATCCCTGATCTGTGTAAACCCCTACTCTGTGCTTTCCAGAGGCTGGCACAGCTGGAGAGGTTGCTCTCCGTGAGCACAGGATGGCAGCTGCGTGCTAAAACTTGCTGAGCTGCCTCCCCAGTAAGGGATGGGGTGGTGTGGGATTAAAAAGAAAAACCATTACAATGTCTTTTTCAGTCCTCCTGAAATAGATCAGGAGGGACTCGCTTAAGCTGGCTGTTGGTGATTTGTGTGGGTTTTTTTTTTCCAATAAAAGCCAAATGCCTTACTTTATAAACAAATGTGCTATGAAGAGGGCTTCAAAGGAAAGATGAGTAGTTACTATTCCACTGTTGCTAATTCATCAGTGGATGCTGCATATACTGCATTGTTTAATGTCACTGATACCTGATACAAACCATTCCCAAGCTGTTTGATAATTATTTATCAGCCTTCTGCATGAGGAGGGGATTTGTGCAATGACACCCCCGAAAGCAGGAAGGAGAGAAAGGAGTTAAACTGTAGGCAGGAAAGGGAAGGCAGAAACCAAGCAGCAAACAATTGGCACCTGGGCTCCATTGAAGACTAAAAGTGGAAAAAAATGGCTTAATTGAAAAATCTGCCTATTGTGTGTGACTGCAGCCTCCAAGGGAAACAAACAAACTCATTCAAAGGAAGGAAAAAAAAAAAGGCAAAGAATTAAAAAATCCTGTGCTGTTGTGCAGACTTGGGGGGTTTAACTCTTCCCAGGCCAGGGCAGAAATATTTCTATAACCAAATTATCTCCCTTCTTAAAACATTTAGTCGGATTGAGTAATTTCTTAACTTCTCCTGGCATCTTCCATCACCACCTGGAGCTGCTTGGGACTCCTAGGGTAGCGCTGGATGTATTGAAAATCCTGATCATGGTGGGATGAGTGTGAGGATGATTCTTGATTTCTTTTCAGTTTCACAGGTACCATAAAAACACAGAGCTCAGTTTTCTCTCTCGCTTCAGTGGTGTTTGGGAGGTCTCTCTAAGTTTCCTAGAAGAGTCTTCAGTATATTTCTACTTTAATTTTAGTAATATCTTTCTCTGGAGTTCACTGGCTGCACAGTAAGACAATTGGGGCTTCTTTGCTTCTCAAACACAGCTTTCTTTTTTTCAACTCAGCAGTGAGTTGCTGAGAGCCCCTGAAAACAGTCTGGGAACACTCATATATTATTGCTGGACTTGATCCATAGTGAGGAAGGCTCACAGCACCAAGCCTGGGGCTCTGGTGTGTGGCACACATCCTTGTATTGGATTATCAGCTAGGAATGACCCCTTATTGACATGGGGGTTGCCAGAACTGCTGCTTTGATAAATACTGGGTAAGCTGGCCCAGTCCCAGCTTCTTTGGACAAGCAGCTTTTGAGCAAATGTTCCTAAGAGTGCTGGGTGGATGCAAGGTGTAATTTCACTGAATTATCATACCCATTTGTATTTTGCAGAGCACACAGGTGCTTCAACCCAGTTGTCTGCCACAAGAAATGCCAGGGCCTTTGGCACCAGCAAGCATTACCTTGAGCACTGCAGGCTCTGGACTTCAACAGGCAAAATGCTGTCTGCAGTGAGATACAGGCCCCAAGTCCTCCAGGAGGTCAGTTCTTCCCATAATACTGCAGATGTCCCCTGTGCTCTTTGTTCTGCCTCTTAATTTTTTATTAATCTGGTTGCTGAGTTGTTACTTGTGCACTTTTGTGAAGTTATGTTTGACTATGACTGATTTGCAGACTTTTTAAATCAGAGAACTACAGAAGGGTGTGGGCTTGAAGGGACCTTAAGGTTCGTCTAATTCCATTGCTTTTGCCATGGGCAGGGACACCTTCCACTAGAACAGGTTGCTCAGAGCCCCACCCAACCTGGCCTTGATCATTTCCAGGGGGTCTCTCCAGGTTTGACCTTGCTGTTGAGAAAAGCCTAATGTGGGCAGTGTCAAAGGCTGAGAATGGAATTAATTTTAGGCTATTCATAGTTGAAACTAGAATACTTTCCCTTCCAAATGTGGCCAAGTGAACATAAGGATTTGATTTGTGTGCTGTAAGGTACCTCCAGCAATGACTTCATTAGGCAGAAAATTCCCTTGTTATTTATTTTCTATAATTCTTTTGAGGGCACGGTATTTTTTAAAAAAATATTTTAACATGCATTTTGGTAGCATGAATTATTGTTTCTGAGAGCTTTTGTGATACAAAGTAGAAGAGATTATTTTATTTTGTTTTTTTCCCTTTGATTTGTCCTTGGCACTGCTAAAGCACTTGTACTGGTACTGAGGTTTTAGTGCATGGAACAGCAGTGCTGTTGCACTGAACTTCTCTAGCTGTGCCTGGAGCTGCTGCAGCATCTTGGTGACATTCAGGTTTTTGTCTTAATTCTGTTCTATTAAGCTTGCAAGACATGCTGTAGTTTCAGGGGATCAGGAATCTCTGTGCAGATGCACCAAAGTGCCCAGCCTACACCTGAGCCCCAAAAAATATCTTCACAATCCTGACCAGGGGTGGTGGTGCTGCTGCTAAATCCCTTTGTTACCATAACACCTCTGTTGGTTTGAGAGTTCCCCAGAAACTCAGAAGCTCTGGATCTCAGGTTTGCTTTATGTTTTGGGGTTTTTTGCAACATTTTACATGGTATCATTGTATCTTGGAGCTATCTATGGTGCCCCAAAGCTGCAGCACCTTGTGCATATTTTCCCTCTCTTTGTGGTGTAACAAACCCTTAATTGTGCTATAAAGAACAGCAAAGCTCAAACAGCAGAGTCTTCTCCTACCCCAAATGTTCTGAGGCTTTGGGGGGGTGGGTGGAAGTTCCCTGTGAGGTTTCTGCTGGGGTCTCCCCTGCTCTAGGTGATGTCCCGATCACTGGGCTGGGTTGCTGGAGCTTTCTGTCCTCTAAACAAACTTCTAAAGGTGTCCTGCCTGTTCTCCTGGAGATGTCCATGCTGAGATGCAGGTGTGGGAGCAGGGAATGAGCACAAAGGAGGTCTGTAGAGACAAGAAATACTCTTCCACAGAGAGGAGCTTGGCCAACTAGCTGACTGCCCATTCAGAGAGCTAGTTTCTGGCTACTCCAAGGGGACTTTTTCTCATCTACCTTTAACAGAAGTACATGCACCAGAAGCTTCACTGGCTGCATTACAGAGATAAGTCCCCTGCAGGTGATCAGAGTGCCCTTTGCAGACCAGCCCCAGGTCCCACTCTCACGTTGCCATCTTTCATAACAAAATAATAGCACCAGCATGCCAGGAGATCAGCTCTCTGGCTAAAAGCAGCCTGCAGAGCCATGCTGTATCCCTGCCTTTTCACTTTGAGACTTTCAGCAGTGTTGAAGCATCAAAGTACAGCTGGCAGAGGTGGCAGAGCAAGGCTGTCACAGAGCTGCTGTCTCCAGAGCTGTGGATTTAATGCCTCTCTGTGTCACACAGAGAGTAGGCTCAAAATCAGGTCTGTAACTATGTATTTCCATTGGGAAGTTGCTCCCTGTTTGGGAAAGTGGAAGAAGCCTGGGTGTGGGAGTGCAGGAGGGGCAGCAGTGCCTGGGCACAGCTGGGAAGGGGAGAGGGGTTTAGTTTTTTGCTGTAGCATCCACCTGCCCTATGCTTCACTCTGGCTGCACCTTCAGTCCTTTATCAGGCAAGGTTTTACCCTGATCTTTGAGAGAGGCATCCCGTCAGGAGGATGATGGTATTAGAAAAGGCTTTTAGTTAATTATATTTGAGCTTAAGGACTCCATGAGAAAAAGAACTTCATAAATTCACATCTGCTTCGGCGTCAGACACAGCTCACCCCTGGTGCCACATCACAGAGCAGCTCCAGCAGGGAACAGCCACCTCCTCAAGGAATAGAGCAGGAATGACTCGGTGTGGAGGCAGTGATGGCACTGCCAGCACAGCAGCTGATCAATATTTCAGAGGACACGAGTGAGCAGTGACTTTGTGGCAGATTATACCAGCCAACGTCCCATGTGCTGCTGTAATGTTTGTGCATCTGCTTCCTTTGCTAATCCACTGCTCCTCTCAAAACCAAAATAAATGGGAAAATGTATCAATTTGCTATCATACTTACTTGCATTAAAAGTAAGGGATTCTCTGTTAGGAGGCAAGGTTGGGCACAGCATGCAGCCTGAGCCTGTATTATTAACACCATCTATTTGGTTACAGCTCTAGAAAGCAACATGGAGAGAATTAGGGTTGAGCTTATGGGTAAAGCACACCACAGGGATGCTCCAGCCCCAAGAAAACACACACTCAAGAAGTTGAATTCAAACCTCAATTTAAGTTACATTTTAGAGAGAAGCCCAAAGTTGTTAAGATGTAGAAATGCAAAAATAAGCATCCAAGTCACCTTAATTCTTCCCTGAATTAATATTTTAAGTGGAAATTTTAGTTTGAGATTTTTCTCTTTCATTATTTAATCTCCAACTAAATTGACTTAGTCATGGTTACTTGTCTAATTAGTGACGAAGGAAGAATTATTGTCAGCTTCAATAAGGAAATTAAAATAAAAGTTGTTTCTACCCTCAGATATCTGAGAACATGCTGTCTTTCCAGATCATGGGGCCTGCTCACTCTTATTCATTCCTCTCCTCAACATTATATTACCCCCGATGCTCTCTTTCTCTTTTATGATGCATTCTGGCATGCTAGTACTTATTAAAGAAAAAAATGAAAAATTCATACACAGAGGATTCTGAGACATAAAACTGTTATGGATAACAGTGCAATAGTTGTCTCTTCTTTTTTCTGCTTTTGGCATTTTTATAGCATGCCAAGGTTTAGGGAGCTGTTTTGTCTTTAGCGCATTCAGTAGACAGGCAGAAGACTTATGCTGCCTGCATTGCTTCCCAGAGCTGTTCAATTTGCTCTGCTGTTCTCTTGGTGTGAAATGAGGGTTTGTTTGCTCTGCAAGGCCACTGTCTGGATGGTGTCACAGCAAGGTGACCAGCCCTAACCCTCCCCAGGCACTCTGCCAGGGGGCCAGGCCGTGCTCTCTGCAGCAGAATCGGAGCTGGAGCTTAGGAAGCAGGCAAGTCTGCTCTTTCTCATCTGCTGGAGTGACACAATCAAGCCTTTTGCTTCCCATATTCCCATATTTATGTAATTCAAGATGCTGTGTAAGTAGAAAAGCCCCTTGATAGTCAGACAGCTGATCCAACTGGCTTTTGGACCAGTCAGAGTCAAAACACAAGGTGGGTATTCAAAATTTGCTTGGCACAAGAAAGCAGGAGACTCTTTCCACCTTGTGGTTCATCTCTATCCCTGGAAGTGCTCAAGGCCATGTTGGACTGGGATTTGAGCAACCTGGTCCAGTGAAAGGTTTCCCTGCCTGTGGCAGCAGGATTGGAACCAGGTAGTCTTTCAGGTTCCTTCCAAAACAAACCAGTCCGTGATTCTGTCCTCCCTGCACTGAAGGTTGGGGGCAGGAATAGAGCTCTCTTCCATCAACCCCTAAGAGATCCATAGCCTAAAATGTTTCACCTGTCTGTTAAACCCTCATGAGATTTCCAAGTGCTTGTGCAGTCTGAGTGCTGCTCCTGAATCCAAGTGAGCACCTATGTGTTGGCATCCTCATGAAGGGAGGCCCTGGCTCTTCTCCCCAGCTCAGCTCACAGTTGTGAGTATGGGCCATTCACTTAAGAATTGGGCTCACTGATCTTTGTGGGTCCCTTCCAATTCGGAATATTCTGTGCTTCTGAGATCTCCTCTTGCCTCTTTTCGAATGCAGATCAAGCTAGAGCCATTTAAAGACACTTCCTTTATGCTGGAAGAGAGAGTGAACAACGAGTGCCTTCACCTGCTCTGTGCTACTCAGGGCTGTAAGTTGATAAGGTCTGAGGAAAGACTTAGACCTTGTGCTAAAGGAAAATGGGCAGCCTTTGCCTTTGACCTTTCATTGTTCTCCTCGAGGAGCTACAGCTGTGGGAATGAACAAGTTGGGCTATAGCATTTCGACAGCTGCTGCTGACAGGGCTAATAAATGTGATTTTTAACTGCTTCCTGGGAAAAGCCAAAATGTGTTTCATACAGGATGTGATGCACAAAATGTGGTTTCCTTGAAAAACCCATGACCGTAATTTGGAAGTTAAACTTAACAATGTGATTGTGAGACGGAAGGGTTTTATTTGTGGTTTAAGTGCAAAGCTTCAATACAGAATTAAGCGAGGCACTATTAGAGTATCTCCCTGCATCTGGTAACTGAAAGAAAGATATCCCATAGCAAAAGCAGAAAGGAGTAATTTTTTAGGTACTCAGTAAGTCCTGAGCAAGAATAGAGTGTTTGAATTCTGAAATAATGAGACTAGTGTCAGTTCATCCTCCTTAAGTAGAAGCTACTGGAACTACAGGTTTCATGAGACACTCAGTTTTCCTTTTTTTTTTAAGATTTGCAGGTTTCAGGATTTGTAGGAAAGAAGCTGCAAATGCAACCCAAATGTAAGCTTGGAAGTCTGGAGCATGACAGAATAAATAAAAGGCAACTCAATTGGTTATTTCCATTTAAGTCAGAGCACTTTTGGAGGCTTGTTTTGGCACGATCAATTAGCTCCTCTGTGCTTTTTCACCTTCCACTGAAGCAGTGGGAGCTTTACAAGTACTGTTTTATAATCCTCAAACAACCTACTAATGCTTTCGTTTCCCATCAATTTGTTGCCAGGCACAAAGGGGTTTAATAGCAAAATGATTGATGACTCTATTTAAGCAGCCCATTAGCCTAATGACGTATGACAGCGTAGCAGAGTTGTTAGCTTGTGTACAAATGTGCTCCTCAAAGAGCAGCTGTGGGTGCCTGCTCTGGTGTCCAAACAGGTTTGCTGATCTCCCCACAGATTCCTCCTTCCTATCAACCTGCTGCCCATGGGCACTCATCAGGCACAGGGCAAGCGCTTGCTCCGTGCCCACGGCCATTCCCAGCATCTTGGGAGACACAAGGATGGTGAGTGGCAGCGGGCTGTCCACATTAAAGGGGATAAACTGCACCTAGCCCACGCTATCAGGGCAGCCTGTGTTGCTCCTCCCTTCCACAAGAAGCTGCTCCGTCTCAGAGCTTGTAAGGCTCCATCTTTGGAGCCTTCCTGAACACTGCCCTATCTGAATTATATTGTGATTTATATATTTTTTTTCCCAGAACAGCTGAATCTTTATCTAATCAAGTGGTTTTCTTCAAAACACCAGTAATTAAGGGCCAAAAGCACAGTGGCAGCATTTAGGGATGTGGCTGGCACACACTCTGCAGCAGGTACTGCACATGCTGTGTATGACCCCAGTGTTTTCAGACCACCCAGCTCCTAGAGACTGGCTAAACCAGCTGGCTGCAGCTGCATTCTCCTTAAGCCCTGCAGAGCATCCACTTTACACCTAGGAGTCAAGTCCTGGATTATTTTTACTCACAGAAAACTCATGAAGGGTGAGCAATACATGCAAACAAGGTTGAGCTCCAACACTGGCATTACAGCAGTGAGTGTTTGGCAGTTTGATGTCCTCTGCTCAAGAGCATGACTTGTGTTGTGGTTGGGTTGTGCTTGGCAGCACCATGGACATCTGGCTGTCATAACCACTGCCAGTCAGCAGCCATCAGCACATGCCTTGACCCTCCACAAGGCTTTGTACTTTCTACTGGTCCCCAACACACAGCTACCACCTTGGTGCCACCTTTCACCCTTCCCAGAACAGGAGTTGGTTGGATGATCCTTGTGGGGCTCTCCCAGCTCAGGATATTCACAGTAGCATGTTATTTAACAAAGGACTTGGCCAACAGGACCCTGCCACTGCTGTGGATACATATCCCTGTTGTCTCAAGGATATCAGGATTTGCATTGTATGCTCAGGCTCATATCCAAAGCAGCTGAGATGGCAGAGCTGCTGCTGAACCCTGTGTCTGCTGTCCTTTAATGGGACATATTTCAGTAAAGATTCCCAACTGTGGTGGAGTTAATCTTCCCCCAAAGCAGAACTCACCTGACCTTCATCTGAAACCTCTGGTACTTTTCCACTTCGCACCCTTAGAGGAAATCAGTTTTCTTAGCCAGTGCATTTATAAAGGTTATGCAGGCTACACCATTTTAGAAAAGTCTTTCACTGCACATTTATTTTTCTTCATTTCTTCTAATGAGTATTTGGCCAAGGAAAGCTCCAGCTCCCTTTCAAATGCTCCTTGTCCTTGGGTGACCAGCTAGGAAATATTTCACCAGTTATCTCTGTCTTCACCCTAAATGCCTCCCTGCAGGATGAAAGGGTGTCTCCTGGTACTGATCCCCATGTATCCTGACAAGTCCATCCAGCCCAGATACCTGATGACAAATGAAGTATGACTGATATTCCCTTTATACCCAGCAACCACTAACCCTGCTGGAGTTGTTCTGTCACACTGGAGACTCTGGGAAGGACGGTCTGCAAGTCTTTTATATCTAAAACACAGCTATTTATAGCCTGAATACTGTGCAGGAATGATGGGAAGTGAATCATCAAAGATGTTTTGGTTACATGAATAAAACTCAGTTTCAAGTTTATCCTAATGATGAGAATACTCTTTCCTGGAGATGCACGTGTTGTCTTCTGCCACAATGGCAGCTGTACACAGTAGGGCTTTGCCCTTTCCAGATCTGGCTAATTTAGGAGAAGAACCTTATCAAGGATCTGGTGGGAGACCTCTAAGCCAAATTTGGCATGAGGGAGTAACTCATTATGTCATGTATTTTTCTAGTTAAATTCATACCAAACCTGCAGATCTTGCTCTCCAGGAAGGAAGTCACTCCTCAGCTGTCTGGACTTGTCATCCATGGGCAGAGGCAGCTTATAAAGGCAAGGCTCCAGCTCTTCCCTCAGGTCTGCTTCTGCCCTGCTCCCAGCATCTTTTATCATCTTTTACCTCAGTTTCCCACCTGCAGTCTGGAGCTGGTGACTGGGTCCTGTGCAGCAGATGTTAGCTGATGGTGTTCATTACTATTATTTATTGCACCCTTTTATTAATAAGACCTTACTACGAGAAGAGACCAAAAATAGGCTGCTTTAACATGCACTAGGATGAATATTTGTGGAGAAATCTTGAAAAAGCAAAAAAGATACACAAGATTATCAGAGGAGCTTCTCCTTCACCCACCATCTATAAATAGCCTGACACTGGGAGTTAAGGAGGGAGTTTTTAATTAAATAGAATTTTTATAAAATCATCAAAAATGTAAGTTTGGACCTACTGATGCTCTCTTGTATTTTCTGCCATTGTCCTGGATCTCAGTCATCTTTAAGCTTTAAAAATTTTAAGATGCTTCTGACAGAAACATGGAAAGACAGGTAACTAATTTTCTATAGGTTCCAGGTGAGACATGCTATATTATGCATATATAATTGGAAAACAGCTTGAAATGCAGGCCCTGCCATGCCAGGAAAACATCTGTGAGGAATTATGTCTGTCTTGGTTTCAGCTAGGGTAGAGTTAATTTCTTCTCAGTAGGTCCATGATACAAATCAATGGCATTTCTACATATGAGGAAACATTTCTATTGAATGTGAGTTTGGGGTTTTTTTCCCACATTTCTATGGGACCACGCTCTTTATCATGCAGGCTGCCCAGAGGATGATTAGCCCAGCTCCATGCTAAGAAAAGCTGTTCTGATGGTAACATTCTTCTGCCTGCCTGCATGGAAAAAAAAAATCCATTTTTTTCACTTGGAGAATTGAAAATCAATGTTAGATTTCACTGTCTGGGGCTCAGCTATAGCAAAACTTGGGCCAAAATCTCTGCAGGTGTAAAAACAGTACAGCAGCTCTGGCTGGAGGGTGCTCGAGCCAGCTGAGCCAGATGGGGTTTCTTTCTTATTTGATCAAATTAAAGAATATTTGTATCTCACACCAAATCTGACAAAGAGGTTTGCAAACAGGAGCATTAAGGATGACAAAAGTCATGCATACAGCCACTTATTATTAAACAATAAATTAGGCTTGCATTGCCAGCACAGCACCCCCAGCCTGAAGCTGACCCCAGGACCTGTCCTGCTCCCAGCGAGGTAAAGTAGAGCTGATAATTGCATGGTATGAGCAGTGATCACCCTAAAAACTAAGAGGGGCCCCACTGTTTGCACCACCAAAGAGCCTGCCCCATCTTCTCCAGTGGTTTCCAGTCCTGTAAAACCCTGGGAGCACACTGATTATGGGGACCAAGCAGTCCAAGAGATGGGAGACTGTCCTGACCGAGGAAGGATGTCCCCTGTGGGTACCAGTCCAGCCAAAGACCCTGGGGATCCTTATTCCCACAGTTTCTCATGCACCTGCAGAAAAACAGCTCAATTTCTTCCATTAAACCCAGATCAGCAAACTGGACTTTTCATCATATCCTTGAAATACCACATAAAAATTGCAATATATCTGTCTGCAGGTGATGAGTACAATTATATCCCCCCTGCTGGTTTTGTGTTTTGCCTTTTTTTTTTCCCTGAAGGAAAAAGCATCTTTCACTGCAGAAAAGCCTGTCCTTCATTTAGGGAAGCCTGCAGCTGTCAGGAGAGGAAAGCTGAAGATTGACAGAGGAAAGACACAGCAAAAGTGCTCCCAGAACATTGTACAAAAAAGATAATCTTAAGATGTTGACCTCTTACAGAAGTGTGTATAATCAAAGAAAAAAACAGCAATATAATGTCCTGATTGTTCCCTAAATGGAAGAACTGTATATCCTGCAATGTATCCTGAGAGCCTGCAGTTATATTTTTCTTGTGATTTTTCCTTCAGAACAAGAAATCTGCCATGTTTAGAGGTTGGTGCCCTTATTTCTGAATCTCCTGCTCTTCTTTTTTCCCATCTCCTTGGCCATATTATGGTCTGGTTTTACCAAATTGCTTTGGGTTGATAATTTGCAAGGGAATGGTGCAGTTGTATTAAAATTCTGACCATGAGAAAACACACATGGTATAATTTTAAACCAAATAACTTAAAATAATAATAATAGTAATAGTAACAATAATTTGTTCCATCTCCTCTCCTTGAGTCCTTATAGTCTTTGAATTTTTCCTCCTTTAGTATTCTGTCTATAATCCCATTTTCTTCCAGACCCTGCTGTTCAGCTGTTACTGAAACATTGTCTGCAAAAACACCAAGCGGGGAAATGTTGATTTGTTTTGATCTCAGGGGAAATAATGTAACTCGGCGACAAGCCCACCAGCAGCAACTCTTAATACACAGCAAGACAACTCGCAGAGAAATCACCTTGCTCTTGGGCTGCATACACATATTTAATTGCATTTAATTCTTGAGTGCTCGTGCAACTCAGTTCAGCTCCATAAATAATGGGGAGTTTTGGTTCACTGCTGAATCAGAGGAGACTAGAGGAAAAAAAACCAAACCCTAAACCACTTGGTTTCATTTTCAGGTTTGTTAATCCTCTTTGCTTTTAAAACTAATTTTGTGGGGTTTGTTACGAAATGAACAAAAGAATGGTGGTCACCCCTCTTCCCCCCAAGCAGGGGGTGGTGACAGGGTCCTCCACCACACACTGGTGGGGCTATGGCAGGACCATCACATTCAAAGCATTTGCCACCCAGGGGCTTCCCAAGCCAGGAGGAGAGAAGAGGGGAACAGAGAGTGGAGGACTTGAAGGGCTGTGGCCCAAAGATGTGAGCTGCCAGCAGGTTCTGGGAGCAGCTTGCTACAGGGACAGAGACAAGGATACTCTAACAATAATAGAAGAACGCTGTGATGCAAGGATAGCCAATGCAAGAATGAAAATATAAACAAGAAAGGCATTGAGGACATGGTGGAGGGTGCCCAGGGAAGGGCAATGGAGCTGGTGAAGGGTCTGGAGCACAAATCTTGTGAGGAGCAGCTGAGGGAGGTGAGGGTGCTCAGCCTGGAGAAAAGGATGCCCAGGGGAGGCCTTCTCACTCTCTACAACTGCCTGAAAATGAGTCTGTCTCTCTTTCCAGGTAACAACTGGTAGGACAAGAGGAAAAGGCCTCAAGTTGTACCAGGGGAGGATAAGATTAGATATTAGGAAAGATTTCTTCACCGAAAGGGCTGCTAAGCATGGAACACACTACCAGGGTGAGCAGTGGAGTCACCATCCCTGGAGGGATTTAAAAGATATGTAGATGTGGAGCTTGGGAACATGTTTTAGTGGTGGGCTTGGCCATATTAGGTTAGTGGCTGGACTTTATGATCATAAAGGTCTTTTCCAACCAAAGTGATTCATGATTCTATGAATAAAAAATGCCTTGATTTTAATTAATGTGGGTTTTTTATGTCACGCACAAAATTTAAAAAAATCCATCCACAATCATCCTTTTTTTTTTTTTTTTCTAATTAGGAGTTTTTGCTACACTAATTGTTGCATTAGTCCATTCCCATCAAATCAAATCAAACTAATGACAACCAGATGGTCACAGCTCTCAAGATGCCTCACTCAGGGCTAATCAATCCCTCTTGCACAGAATCAAGGAGCAGAGGGAGCCCATCCTCTTCCTCCAGGCACCGAAAGGACAGGATTAAAAACCACACACTAACTCAGCAGGTGGCAAAGCCAGTGACTATCACTGCTACCAGCTCTCCCCCTGGAGCTGAGGTCAGACTGCCCACCCCACTAATACACCGAAAAACATGCAAAACATGGGGAGGAGTGAGTGGGTATCTCTGGCAGAGAAATGAAGCACATATGATCTCCTCAAGTCACTTTGTAGGAGGCTAAGATTCACCCATGCCCCCTCCCAAACACTGTGTAGATGCTGTGGGCACCCTCTTGCACACCCTCTGCCTCCTGCTTGGTCCATGGCCCACGTACACAAAATTTCCAAGGGTGAGATTTCTGCACGAGTCCTTTGCTCTGCAGTAACAGATTTGAGCTGTTGTTTCTTGGCAGCTCCTGATAATACAGGCCTATGCATAATTGCAGCATCTTATTTAAGAAGAGGTGGGTCAAACTTGTTGTGATCACTTGAATGATACTTGAAAATTATTACAGGCTGCACCCATTGTAAGTTGGGATAATTAAGGCTGGTGCTATTAACACTCTGCCCTTCCCTAATGCCGATTCAATTTCCTCAAACATTTTTACATCCCACTCCTCATTCTGCCTTGGGGTTTTGCAGTAAAATTCAATAATCATTTTCCTTTCTAGTTTTTCTATTAAGCACCAGCTTATTTCACCATCAGAGCTCAGAAGCAAGTTAAGCCTCTGTGGGCTGGACCAGCCAGAAACTGGGGGAACTTGAGCAGCTCTTTCATCACATCCTGCAAGCAGCTGCTTGAAGAGACCCTCCCAGTTATTAAGAGTATTTCCAAGGAGTTTGAGGCAGGCTTGAACACCCACAGATTTTGGGAGGTGACATCTTAATTCTCTGTGTTCCCAAGGTCAAGGGGAAAACCACAGGTCTGCTGCAACCCTCCCATACCTGGGAAACCTCAGGTTCCCATCTTTTCCTTTTTGATGGACAACCCTGCTAGAAAGGAAAAAAACATGACCACAGATTGAGGTTCCTTGATCGTGGCAACAAAAAAAAGGAGAAGTGTCTCATCTTTTTATTTATATTTTTTACTGATGGAAGCAGAGGTTTGTTCATCTGGCATTCAGACAATGGTGTCTCTCTGTAATTTTGATGGTTGATATAAAGTTTCGAGTTAAGGGAAGTTTTCCTCCATACTTTTTAGTCTCTGGGGACATAAAGGCTCCTTCTGAGCTCTGTCTCCAGAAGATGATGCTGAACAGCAGCTTTTTTGGATTTTGGACCCCTTGACTTGCACCAAATGCCTTAGTCTGGCATGTTTGAGAAGTGCAGATGTTCCTGAAGTTACTACAGGGACTTCAGCTCTTTCTCAAACCCTCTAGCTTTGGCTAAAGACAGCAGGAATCAATCTTCATGCTGTCTAAAAGCAAGTATTGCTAGCAAGGCTGTGATGGGATTTTTCCTGTGGTCAGGCTAAGCTGACCATCTCCATTAGCAGCCAATTTGGGGACAGCTCCCAACAGGCTTTTTTCCATGTCTGAAACTGTTCTGCAAGTAACAGGGGCCAACACTTTCACATCCAGACACCAAAAGAAATGGCACTGCACTCACCAAATAGATAGGCAGCACCTCTGGCTGCTACAGGAATCATGGACCTTCCTGAGATAGATGAGAAAAGGTTAAAGAGCCCCTGGACTGTTGCATGTGGGGCCTAAGGATGACAAATTCCAGCTATAAGGGCTGCAGGAGAAGCATAAGCTCTTGTAATGGAGTCTAGGAGCTTGATACAGAAAGTGGGGCTGGTGAAAAAGGGCTGGTGAGAACTGTCTGTGCTGCTGAAAGTGATTTTTTGGCAGTTTGGGGAAAGAGCTGAGTGCTCGTGGTGAGAGAGGCTGGACAGTGCTTGATTGGAGATATCAGCTCTCACAGAGCAGCGAGGCAACATCCCTCTGCTGCTGTCACACTTTTTCTGCCTTGTGATGGACACTGGCACCCCCTTGTCCATGTATTTTACTTTGGAAAGGTTAATGACCGCTTGGTTAAGCCTGAAAGGGTTTCTGCTCCCACTCTTGGCAGGAGGGCAGGACTGGGAAAGATGAGGAAAATCACCCATGTCAATACACTGGACTGGAAATCAGCATCTTCTGGCTGCACTTTCACAGCCTGTGTGACCTGACCTTGTGGGTCAAGGGGCAGACAAAATTCAACACCACCTGCTCTTAGTTAGTTAATACTTAACCAAAAATTTGGGGTCAGCAGCCTCAATAAGCTACAGCTGGAGATAATGGGTTTGGCTTTGAGAGGCATCCCATGCCTGAAGCAGCCCAGGGGATGTTATAAGCCTGCTGGGGATATTTGGGATGGTACTGAGCTGCTCCCCCTGGCTCTGCTTCATGCAAATGTCCTGTGGCCCTGGGATGTTGATGCATCTCCCTCCAACTGGTGCCAGTTTGGGTGCCCAGTTTCCAGCCTATATAGCTGCAAAACACCTGGGTGCTTAGCCATGTGCTGCAAGGATCTCATCCTGCCTGCCAAAAGCTTCCAGCAGCTGCACAGGCTAATTTTACAAGTCAGGTGTTTGCCTTTGACAGGCAACCCTTCATATCTTTATGACTAGACATTATTATATTGTTCTTTCATTTGATAACTGCTCCAGTAATGGCTTCCATTTGCAGTAAATCTTGTGTGCTGTCTTTTTCCCCACTATTAAACATAAGATGATAACCTTTGTGGGAGGCTGTGCACAGAAATTCAGTGAAGCTTTAAGAGGTTGGGGAGGAGGGGAGATGTGGAGGGGAAATGTGGTCAGCTCTAGCAAAGTGTCTGGTAGGAAGATGCTTTTGGAGGAACTAATTATACCCTGGAGCACTTGGAAGAACCTACCCAGCATGCAAGTTCAACCGGGAAATGAATATTTAAACGGCTCTTCAAGTTAGTAAGCCTTTGGAAAGCACTGCTCAATACCTGGAAAATAGACCCATGACACAAGAACGGATGAGTCTGAATGTGACTCAATACAAATACTTGGCTTTTTTTACCACCACCACAGAGCAGAACCTATCCCAGTTAAATGGCTCTGGAAACACCAGCTAAAATCCTTTGATCAGCTCTCCACAACATGCAATTCATTTTTACCTTCCCTGGCAGTCCAACCCTTTGGTTTGCCATAGGCAATGCTGGATCTTGTCCAGAAACCTGGAGTGGGACAAGGCAAGACCCCAAAGCCATGAAGGAGTGCCCCAAAGACCTTCTCTGCAGCTGCTGTCAGGCTACAGCTCCTCTTCCTTGTGAGCTGTTTCATACATATTTTATACAAATAGTCACCCTGGAGGGTGACAGCACGGGGAGAGATCAAACACTCAAGCAGCACCATGAGCTTGGCACTTTAACTCCTCTGTTGGAAGATGGTTTTGGTGGCCCAGTGCTGCAGCTCTGGCCAGGTCTGGCTTATTTGGTGGCTCATTTGCTCTGGAGCTGAGCTGAAACTTGTCAGCAAACTGCAGTGCTTGGAGCTAAAGACATCCCCGAGAAACGCAGCGAGGTGTGTTTAACCCAGACAGGTCTGTGTGCTCTGAAGCAGGGAATGACTGCTGGGTGTGCAAGTGCAGGAGGAAGAGGAGAGACTGCAGCTCCAAACATCAGCGCTTTGGTGCCACACTGTGAGGGTGTGTTTGAGCTGGACCACGCAGACAAGGAGCAACCTCACCTGCCATCCCATATCTGTAAGTCCCTGCCAGGGAAGAGGGCTCAGAATGGGCTGGGATTGGTGCTCCAGTGCTGTGTACAGTGTCCTGCACCTTCAGCCCAGTGTGCCAAGTCTGCTCCAGGGTGGTGGTGGCTGCTTGAGTTTAATTCCATGTGGATACTGGTATGAAACCAGGGCCTGGAGCTCTCCGGGGGAAGGTAGGGTAGTCATGGTCCAAACCCCTCCACACGGCCAAAAAGAATGGGCTGGAAATGCAGGAGGAGCCAAAAAAAAAGCAAAAAAAAAATGTTATTGAGTGGAGCCCCCAATTTGGGAAGCCCCTGAGTGCCTCTCAATCAGAAGTGTATGTGCAGAAAAATCATAGAACCCAAGGCATAGAAAGGCTTGGGTTGGAAGAGACCTTAAAGATTATCTTGTTCTAAAACTTCACCTTTTAACTCCTGTGTGTGCTGGGATTAAAGCCAGAATTTGCTTTCCTACCACGGCATTTCAAATTCAGGCTGCAGAATAATCTCCTCTAAGCTGCAGGAAAAGGCTTCTCCCACAACTGGCCCACCTTGCAAAAGGGCCTTTTACCTTCAGTCTGCAAAAAGGTTGGAAAATTGCAGTGTTTTTCTACAGCATGTTTAAGTTCACTTCAGATAACGATTATTTTCTTGGCTTCCCAAGCCCCAATTAAATGATCATTTACACGCTGTAATTTAAAGTGTGTACTTTGCTGGTAAAACCCATAACAGCTATGAAGTGTGTGTGTGTGTGTACAGTGATTATTGTTGCTGTTTGGTTTCTTCCTCTCTATTTTAATAGCTAAAATATTAAAATGGGGAAAGCAAAGTGCTGATTATCCACAGATATGCCTAATTTCACATTGTGAAGGTATCTGCTAGAATAATGTGTATATAATATAGGTAATGAGTGCTCATGGGAGACTAAAGCTGGAACACAGCAGCAATTCCAGAAATAATTGTTTCTTCAGAGGGAAAATAATAAAAAAAAAACAAAAAAAAACCCCAAACTTGCCCTAGAGCTTCAAGCAAAGCCTTTTGCTATGCTTTTAAAAATAAATGCTTGCAATGCATTTTAATTTCCCACGTGGCTACACATGCTGGCATTATGAGAAATCCCTTATTTATGGAGCTCCTGGATAATCCTGGGTGCTGGTCCTGAAAATGCTCCTTTCCTCTTGGTTATTTCTTCAGCAGCTGAGAAATAAAAAGTTTTGGTGCTTGGGGTTGGGTTTTTTGGTTGGTTTTCATGTTTTGGGGTTTTTTTCACCTAGGCACCCATGAGCAGCAGGAGAGGAACAGCTCCTGCACAGAAGGCTGTATGGCATTAATCTCTCCTTGTGTGATTGAGTTTATTTGGAAAAAACAAACAAATGTGAGGGGGAAGGGTGTTTCTTCCCTCTGGCTGCCTGTTGCTGGCCCTGAGATGAAACGTGGCTACTGCAACCTGAGGAATTTCTCTTATAAGTTGGGTTTGGGGGTTGTTTTTTGGGTTTTGGTTTGTTTGTTTGTTTGGGAGGTTTTGGTGTTTTTGTTTGGTTGTGGGCTTTTTTTTTTTTTTTTTTTGTGAATAAGAGTGGATGAACAAGCGCAAAAGTTTCAACTA
>JACBWW010000042.1:5796484-5826344 GCA_020086605.1 Lanius collurio
CCCCAGATTACCTGATATCCTGAATAAATATTTCACTAGAGGATCATGTACCGCTTTAATACCAGGCCGAATGACTTGTTGATAACATCCTTCTGTGACAGGGTATTTATGTACCAGGTTATACTCCATAACCACTCTAGCTACATTTTCTCCTCTTCACATCCAAAGCAATTCAAAGGAGTAATTTTCTTTAAAAAACTACATTCTCTGCAATTAGAGCTTTGCTGTCTCCCTGCTTGGTTGCAAGGGTTTTCTGAGAGGATGAAAAGAAAGCAGCTCTTCAAGCAGGTGGCATGTTTGCCTGTCTGGGAGGTGTGAGCATTCCTTAGAGCTCTTTGCCTTTTGCCTTTACACTTTTATAAGACCCAAGTGATACTACCCCATGTGTACCAAGAAGAAGTAAAGGTTTTCCTACTATATAGAAGTTCATAATACATTAAACTAATGGGTATTCATGTTGTTCAGTGCCTTAATTACTCTGTTCTGTATGATTACTTGCTGCTTCCTTTGTTTCTTTCTCTACTGCAGTTCTGATGTCACAATTACTGTGAAGAAAAACATTTAAGATATCCTAACATTGATAGACAAATACGTCTGAACACCCAAAAATATGTTCTGAAACCAGAATTTGAGGAGTATGTATGTGTTTGCCTTGAAAATTCATGATGGTGCAGTAGCTGCCATTCACTTGTAAAGAGGAGGAGAAACTGATGGAAATACTGAAGCATAACTGACTGCTAAGGAAGGCAAGTGTGACTGAAGTATTTGCAGCAAAGGAAAATAAGTCTGATTTTCTAGAGCAGTGTATAAGATAAAAATTTGGGAACATCTTTATGTCCGTATGGATTCAAATAGAGTCTGTGTGCTGGGATAGTCTGGAAACAAAGTTAAGGGTGAGTAATAAGAGCCATTGCTTCTAACGTGTGGCAAAGGGAGAATCATTCAGGACAGTGCAGTTGCATTCCTTGAACTATTTAGAATAGGCTCAGGTTAGCAGCAATCAGCCTCTCATATCTAAAAATTGGGGTTAGTAAACAATTGAAAAAGCACTGCAAGAGTTGTTACTCATTTGTTTTAATTCTCGCTTTTGAGAAGTGAGAGCCACTGTGGGCTGAGAGTCTTTCTTATCAAGTGCTTGGTTTGCCAATGTACTGACCTGTTCCTCTTTCACTGGTATGATTTTCCTCTTCTGTAATTTAAAATGCAGTGGGAACAAGAAGCTGTAGGAGACTTTTCCTGTTTAACATACCAAATACTGCCAGCTGTGATGCTCTGCTGTAAGCACAGAGATTGCTGATCTGCTGTGGAGTTGTAAGCTGCATGTTCCCTAACCTTCCCTAGGTGTAAAATGGATTGGCATGATGTACTTTTCCATGGTGACACCTAACCAAGCTTTCCAAAAGTCCCCTCTGTTTCCCTTATCCTCGTTGATGGTGCTGTTACAGTGACAGTCCCAGGGGACTGAAGTGTGCAGGCCACAGAACAGGTGTGGTTGTGCACTGTAGCAATATCCTTACCCCTCTTCTGTCCCCCTGGGAGCTTCAACACAACGATTTGACATGGTGAATGTAGGTTACCTGCACATGAAAGATGTAGTCCTTGAGTTCTACACCAACATAATCAACTGTGATGCAGTTCCCCTGTGGATATGCATGGAGTAGTTACTTCTGGTGCCACTGGTTCTCACAAGTGAGAACCTTCCTCTCCGAGGAAGGGTCTGTTTGTATTTGCATTTTGCAGACTTACTGTGTGTAGGGGAACAAAGACATATGGGAACTGCTGATGTGAAGGAGCAGGACCAGGCAGCTCACAGCCTGCCCCTCAGAGAGCCTGTATTAATTTAACTATTCAGTTTGAAAATGATGGTTTCAGAGCCAAGTTAAAATTAGTATAAAGGTTTGTCTACAGAGGCGAGATCTGTCTGCAAGATTGGAAGTTCTGTCTGTAGTCATCTGATCTGACCTCTCCCTTGAAGCAGGCAGCATGTGAGTGCTGATTGTAGTGGTGGTTTTTCTGAAGTGCATGAAGATCACTAGCTTCTTTCTCACAGGGCACCGAAGGATCATTAAATGCTAATGACTTTTGATTACTGTTGACCTTGGTCAATTTAGAATTAGTGACCTAGAGACAAAAACCACTGTATCTCATTACCAATTTCCTGAGCTATCTGATCTTTCCTTTGTAAGTCAGTTTTGGTAAGAGGCAGAGTAGAATTAAAGTTGACCTTTGCCTTAGAAAAAGGGTTGAGTGCTTTCAGGTTTGCAATATCATGTTTATGAATAAATAAATAAAAAAACGGCAGCCACTAAGAAAGAGCTTATTTTTTGACCCCACAGACTGTCAAGAGCAAAACTCTACTGAAATGAAATGGACAAGCTCGAGTAGACACGATGGGGAACAAATGCATAATTTGTCTCTTTTAAATTAGTAGCAAAACAGTTTATCTCCTGTAACCCTGAACTGAATTCTCATTTTGTGGTTGCAGGTTTTCTCTTTTCAGAGTTCATTTATAATTCGTGGTTTTACCTTGAACTATCAAGAAACAAATTAATGCTCATAGAATGCACTGCAAATTCTGCTCTGGGATATTTTCTACCTGCAGCTCCCAAAACTGTGATATTGAGGAATATGTCTTAGCAGGCTTGCAAAATCATATATTTTAGGTTGTAACGAAGCATTTGACATTATTTCTTTCCATATGCCCAGAAGAGAATATCTATGGGGTAATTCACTGTAATGGGATCAAGTATATTTTTTGCTGTGGGTTGTTTAAGCCTTACCCTTCCTTCTCACAGCTGTGGTTTATATAGACTGTCATTCATGCAGCAGGCAAGGTCTTGAAATCAGAATGAAAATGCAATAAAATTTTGAACATTTTTTTTCTCACTCTGATACATTAGCTGTATTTATTTTGGTCCATCAGGGAACAAAACCTTTAACTTTAGAAGAAAAAAACCCAGCATAGCAAAATCTTTGGTGTTTGGAGCATAAATACAAAGTTATTTGACCTCTCACTGAGGTTAAATTGCAGGCTTTAAGTAGCTAAGCAAGAAAAGTAACAGGAAAAAATGAGAATAGGAGATGTTGCAGTTGACGTAGGAACAGGTTCATGGAAAGTGACTTGAAATCCATACAAGGAAAGTTTATTTGCAAATAAACATAGCACTAGATATTATTCTTAAATGTTTTGTTTTGATTTCTTTGTCTCAAAATGGATATTGCTTAAGAAAACAAAATTATTTTGCAGGTACAAAAAGGAAGTGTTAAAAATATTAAGGCTGCTTTGGTAGAGAGAGCAAAAACGAATGCCATGCATAGCCTGTATGCTAGCAGATACTATAAGAGTAAAAAATAGTTGTGAATACTCATTCTTTAGGTTTCTATTTTGTGTAAGTTTGTGTTTACCTTTTGACTGGGCTGCTCAGGGCTTTCTACTTTTGTTTTCTTCAAAGCATTGAGAGCATTTAGGAAAAAAAATGAAAAAACTATCTTAGTGGATAATGTTATGCAAAGTGTTTAAATCCTCATAAACACTAAGCAGGACTATTTGGTAACAAGCATGCTGCTAGTGTAGCATGAGTTCTATAGAAAATACAATTTAGCTATTTTAGACTTTGGTTTGAAGCTTCTAGTCTTGGTTCAAGTTGCAATTCTAGTCTGATACTATTCTACTCTTTCACGGCTCTTGGCTATTCTTGGAAGTAAATGCTATTTTTTTAGCATCTAATCTGGCTTCTTTGAGAGTCTTTACAATTTTGCCCATCTTCATTCCTGCTTCTAGTTGTCTTTTTTATTTTATTTTTCCATAGAAGACCTTACTGAGTAAGACTTCATTGCCAGATTTTCCATGAAGCCAACAGAAGTAGATGCCATCTTAGCTTCTTCCATCTTTCTTCTTCTGCCAATGAGAAACTTAGGAGAGAGGAGTGTGAATGGTTTTGGCCACTGTAATGAATTTTTTTTTTTTTAACTTGAGGAAGTGAAGGGTAGAGCTATCAGTCCCCTTTCCAAATTGGTTTTTATAAAGAGAAGGGTTGGAATGGTGATAGGGAAACACTCTTCCAAGTGTCTAAATAATTCATAGATAGGTAAACAGAACAAGGCACTGCAGCTGCGTGGGTTGGGTCTAATGAGGTTTTCCGTTTATTTCTTTGGTTTTTGAACATGTGTATTCTGTTTTTAAATGAGTGCTTAACTTAAATTCAATGGAAACTAGCAGTAGGTGGACAGGTAGATTTGCTAAACAGTAACGTGTATTTATTTTGGTTAATCAAGATGTGTCATCTGAAATTTGTTTTCTTGTAAGGGGAATTCAGAATTTAAACAATGTTAATAATGCATGGGCATAGTAACTGCCAAAGAAGACACTTGGCAACTTTACAGAAAAAGAAATATATGCATTTTCTCATTGCTTACTAAGAATTCTTTCCTTTATTCATGATGTAGTTGTAACAAACAACTGGGAATTTTGAAGAAAGTTTGTGTTCTATAGAATTATCTAGCTCATGTTATGACATGAGGAACAGGCCTGTAAATGAGAGATGTAGAAAAACTCAAAAAAAATTTATTAGAAGGAGAAGAAAGATAGAAACACTGTGGTATCCTTGCTATTGCAGCAGGAGAGACTGACGAAGTATGAGGAAGAATACTCCTGTCAGCCCTGAAATGGATTTCCCTATTGGAAGTTACCTATAGAAAGACATAATTACAGTAGTAGCATAGTAGTAACATGCTATTAAAGTTGTACCAGGAGCTGGGCTTTGCTGTGCCGCCTGTGCCACACAATGGTATCAGGGTATATTATGTTCTTAAGGGATAGATGAAACTGGGATGGCAGGTGTGTTGCACACACGGGTTTGAACAGCAAAATTGCTGCTTCAGTTCACAATGTTTAGTCAGGAACTGATTTCCAAGGGCTCGTAACCTGCTCCTAATAATTTGAAAGGGGCATGTAACTTGGTGTGGAGTATCTCAGACTGGGAATATAGTCCTTTGCTGAATTCTTCTCTTCTGGCATGTTAAATACCCATTAGGCCAGTGTTAAGATTTAAACATTGAATTTCGTACACACTTTAACTTGAAATATTCCTGCTCTGACTACTTTGCTTGTAATATAAAAATTAATGTGCCTTTGAAGAACTGTACTTCCCTTTTTCTCAGTTGTATATATCAAGTTTAGTTCTGTTAATATATAATTAATGAAGAAAAATGAGACTTGCTGAAGAAGATTAGGAGCACATTGTAATAAGATTTCAGAAATGGATAGATCTTTGGGTCAGAGAAGGTCAATTTCCTTGATCCTCTTCTTGGAGGCAGACTGGTCTAAACTGGGGATTTTGACTGATCTTTCAGCAGGCAGCAGTTCATAGGTTGTTTTTACTGACTGCCAGTGTACTGATTTCTAAATTCATTAACAGGATGTATATAGTAAAAGGAGAAAACACCGTTGTACAAAAATAAGTGGAAGCTGCTGCCAAAACAGAAAGAATAGTGAGTGAGAATAGCACTAATGCTTTGGGGAGTGTTTTTTCCATTTCACATCCATCTAATGATTAGTTTATGAGACTTAGTTGCTGAGGTGATGAAGTGCAGTGGAAGGTGGTATGAACCTGTGAGAGGTTTGCAGGTTTTTTTAGGGATTCTATGAAAATATAAATCTATTTAGATTCTGTTCTGGAATCAGTGCTATTTTCCAGTTAGAGCAGACCATGTTGCGTTGGGTGGCTTAAGAGCAGGCAAAGATGGCAGTTTGGCTTTTTATTTACTGGGGTCGGTTTTTATCCTGTCCTGCAGATACTTCTTGTCTACTGGGGTCTGTCTGACTTCTGAGTTCAGGTAGAACATGCTTCAGCTGCAGTTTCTCCCTCCTTTCCTTTCCCAGAAAGCACAATGTGCTGTACATGTGTGGTGTGTTACAGAACTCAAAGGTTGGTGGATTCCTGTGGATTCTCATTTATGATCTGTCTTTCCCACATGGGTTTAACTGGTCAGTCTGTCCCTCATTCTCTTTATCTCCAGTAGCCTCCCAGTGACCTTATCTGGTGTGTGTGTGTAAAATGTTTGGATTTGTCCTGGTCATTGGATTGAAGAAATGTGCAGAGACCTTGATTTTTAGATACTTTGGGAGTCTGTAAAATGGATTTGTGGAACAGCAGTCAAATCTCCCAACCCCTGCTATCTTTCACCTTCTGCCAACTGAAACAGTGAGAACCAGATTTTCTGGAATCTGTGCTTATCTATATCTTTAAGAGATTTTTCAAAAATTTCTTTCTTTTGAAATGTTTGTCCTGTGCAGTGGCAAAAGAGTTATTTTTGTAACTTGAAGGGCTGGAAATTTACATAAGGAGAGGAAAAAAAACTTAGGCAAACTCAACAAACTCAAAATTCTGTGCAGGGAATACCTGCTGTGTTCCTGTTATAAACTCAGCTGTGAGCAGTTATAAAATCCCATCTGTGGGATGAGTTTCTGCTCCTTTACCCCTTCTTTTCCCTCTCTGCAGTTCAGTATGGTTTAGGTTGTTAGTTTCCCTTTTGAATCACACTGGTGGTTTTTCTGTAAAAAGGAATAAGCGGGGAGGAGAACGCAAAGGTTGCTAGAAATAATTTCTTTGGAAGTTACATAACCTCCCCTCAATGCATTTAGCCACGTGTCTCTGCCTTTCAGCTACACCAGGCATAGCCCACCATCCTCCTTTAAAGCAGCAGTCAAGGAGATTTTGCATTAAGATTGTGAAGCGTGGCAGCTGAGGCATGGACACATCTTCTGCTTCCCCCTTCCATGAGCAGTGCCTTCAGACAGAGAGGGCTGATGTGTCTGGGAATCATCTCCAACCACTGCAGCAAAGCCTCCGGATGGCCGGGGCACACAGTTAGTGCTTCGTGTGGAGCATCTCCCAAGGAGGCCTGGTAGTCTTTGGAATACCTGCACACTCTCTGGTTAAAGACATTCTGAGTGTGTATCACAAAGCCACAGCTGTGATTCAAGCAGTTGGGATGGAGATTGAATAAATGGCCTGAAGAATATTTCTGTTTGAGTCAGTGGCAGATTTCTGTCCTTGGTTTCAACAACGTTCTTCACCAACCTTTTATCGCTTTAAATTTCCCTGCTGTTTTGTTGTCCAGCAAAACTAATTATGGCAAAATGCGGCTAAATTAACTTTGAAAGCAGAGGGCTTTTTTCCTTAAAACTGAAAGTAAGTATGAAATAATATTTTACTTATCCGCTGCCCAGATTTTAAGGTGTGATGTGTTGACACCTCATACCAAGTATTTTTTATTTCCCTGCTTTTATTTTTAAGTGGCTATGCTTGCTTGGTGTTTTTTCTATATACTTGACGTGCTGTTAAAGAAATCTGATCTAAGTTTAAGTTCTGAGTAAACTAATGGCTGAAAATTAGGCTTCTTTTTTATTTAAATGGTTTGATTGGCATAGCTTGTATCCTGTTTATTTCAGAAAGTATTTGTGATTAAATTTGGACCGTATTTGCATCTCAAGGAGTGATTTTTGCCCAAGACTCTCTAAATCATTCAGACTTTTTCATTTAATGCTTTGAAATATTGATTAAATATATTCACTCTGGTTTGCTTTAATCTGATTGCACATCTAGAAGTTTTCTTCTGATGTGGTGCAGCCATGTCTGGTGCAAGCTGGCTTAATTAGCGCTGCTTATTGATTTGGGCCCCCTGTCAAAGGCTGTTATCTGGAAACATAAGGAGTTAAAGCTGAAGCTGTGACCTCATCCCTGTTCATATTACACTGGAGTAGAAGCTGCGCTGAAAGGGATTGTTTGGCTGCATCGCTGTCTGTGCTGCTGCTGCTTGATTGCTTTAATTCGGTTCTGATATCTGTCGCACACTCGCTGAGCAACTCTTACAGGAGGGATTTGTGGGAACGCTAGAGGCAAAGGAAGCCGTGCTAATACCGAATGCCCGTGGAAATAGTTCCCACGGCAATAGACTCAGATCTTTCCACCTGATTTCAACTTCTTGTTGCTTCCGCTGTGACAATCGAAGCGGCTTTACCGAGGGGAGCTCGCAGACACACGCACACACGCACGCACTCTCCCGGCCAGCCGTGCGCTTACGCAACGCCGTGTGCCATTTATTCCTTAATTGCCTCGGCTGCGTGGGAGCTGCGGGAGCGCCGCTGCGGCTCTACCGCGGGAGCGGCGCGGGCTACAATAGGTGTCACTGTGCGCAGCCCAGTCGCTCTCGGCGGCTGCAGCCGCTGGCTCCGCGCTGCCGCTCCGGCCGCACGGCTGCCAGTCCCACTCCCTGCCCGCACAACTTGGGCTCCCGGCAGCCTGGCGCTGCCGCCGTGCGCTCCCTCTGCCCGGCGTGTAGCGCTGCCAGACGGTTCCTGATCGGGAAAGCTGGAAAGAAGGAAAGCTGGCAAGAATGATGGGGATGTATTTAACGATTCGAGTACTGGATCAAACTTAAAGTCAGCTTCTTGCTCGGTGCGCTGGAAAGGTCACCTTGTCTTGCTGGAAAAGAAGCAAACTCTCAGCCCTGCTGCTGTTGGTGTAACAGCTTCCACGTGCATTTCTAAATGTTCCTAGCTAGTTAGGCTGTCGGGCTTTACACACGAGTATACTCATGGTAGATGAGAAAGGAAAGAACATGAAATGTCTCACCTTCTTCTTGATGCTTCCAGAGACGGTCAAGAACAGGTCTAAGAAGAACTCTAAGAAAGGAAATAGCAGCAGCAGTAGCAACAGCAAATTGCCTCCAGTTTGCTATGAAATCATTACCTTGAAGACCAAAAAGAAGAAGAAGATGGCTGCTGATATTTTTCCCCGAAAGAAACCAGCTAACACTAATACGACTGCTGTCCAGCAGTACCATCAGCAAAATCTCAATAACAACAACACTATTCCTGCACCTAATTGGCAAGGACTTTATCCAACCATCAGAGAGAGGTAAGTTCAGGACAATTTTTTTGGTGTTTGAATAGAGAGGTGAAAAGTAGCAAAATGTCCAGAATGCATTTATTTGCTGAATAAAACACAGTTTTTTTTATTTGGGCTTTTTTATTTCTCTCTGTATGTGTGAATGAAATAAGAATTTTGGTAATGGAAAAATATTTTAATATCTCTTTTCCAGACAGTGCATTTGTTTCAGTAAATAAAAATGTTGCTGAAAACTGCAGCACACCCATAAAGATTTGCTTTTAGACCTCAGTGGGGATTTTCAGTGATACATGCTCTGGACTTTGATTTCCACTTCTTGGAAAGTTCTCACAAGCTTGGGGGTTAGTTTTATTGCACACACACAAACCCCACACATGCTTTTTCCTCCTTAGTATTTTCTCTGGTATATTTGTGTGACAATGTGTAAAGTAGCTTGAAGCAAAGTGTGATCTGCTTCTCTCTGCTAACAAGCAACTTGAAGTTGCTAAGAAATTAAATTTCTTGGGTCTGGGGCATGCAGAGAGTGCCACAAATTAACATGCTACCTCTGTTCATAGAAATGCAGTGATGTTCAACAATGACTTGATGGCAGATGTTCATTTTGTGGTCGGGCCACCAGGTGGGACCCAGCGGCTGCCGGGACACAAAGTAAGCAACAGCTGCACGATCCGCTCTCCGCTCGGGCAGGGAGAGCCGGAGAGAGCTCCCACGGCTACGCCGGGATAGAGCGTGGGAGGCTCTGCTCTTCTGGGACAGGCAGCAGTCTGTATTTGAAAAGACCACATGCAGTGGGATAATCCATCCCTGGCTTTTCTTTGTGTTTTCAGTTAAACAGTACATTTGTTGGGCTAGGGCAGTAAAGTTAGGAATACTGCTTTGTGCTGTTGATTAATATTGCTCTTGAGATTTCCTAGAAATAGTTAACTTCTGCGGTGGAGACGAGTGTTTTCCAGTAGCTAATGCATGTATGCCCAGGAGAGTAAAACACAAGGAAAACGTGTAATTTGTTCTTAACTTCATTTCTTACTGAAGTGTGCCTGTAGAGCCTGTCAGTTCAGCCCAGTACGCTCAGAGTGGCTCTCCCACATTGTTTGTGTTGGCAGTGTTTTCAGTTCGAAGCATGAAATAAGATTTCCCTTTCTCAACAGTATGTCCTGGCTGTTGGGAGCTCTGTGTTCCACGCGATGTTTTACGGAGAGCTTGCTGAGGACAAAGATGAAATCCGTATCCCAGATGTTGAGCCTGCTGCTTTTCTTGCAATGCTGAAGTAAGCATCATTCATCTGCTGGATATGTTTCCCTGTCTGATGTATACATACGCTGCCAATGTCAGAGCTGAAGTATTAGACTTGCATATAAACAGAAAGAAAGCAGTCACTTCAAATATTCCCCTTTTTGTGTTTTAAACTTTCCCCTCATTTTGCTCTCCCCCTGTACTTCCAGGCACACACATATTAGGCTAATGGAGGCAGTTGTAAATAATGACTTTGGCAGGGGATCTTTGGGCACATTGTACTGTAATGCCTATCGATCACTACACGTTACACAAAGGAATGGAGTTACTAAAAAGATTTGTCAGCTGTAACAATAAAACCCCAAACCAACTGTTCTACTTTGCAAGCGTAGGGAAAAGTTAAAAATGCATGCACAAAGCCTTCTCAAACCCAGTAAATTGCTAGGTTTGTAGATTGACATTGTTCCAGTTTTTTTATCAACCTGCAGTATGCAGGTCTTGTCTTAGAAAAATGACCCTAAGTTATTCAATACAGCCCTGAAAAATAAATTTCTCCTCATGTATCATATTGATGCATTTGGAAAGTGATAAAAAGGCTGTTTACATGAATAGGGGGTTTTATCTAACAAGGAAAATGAGTCAGTTTACATGATCATTATTTTCCTTCTTGCAAACTGCATAAGAAATGCTGTCTTTTCCTAAATGGGCATAATGAAGCAGCTTCCCTGCCAAATTGTCCTTGAATGTATCTATAAACTCTGATTGTCAAAGAGAAATGCCCTATCACAGAAATGCTATGTCTTTGAGGTTTGTTTTTCCTTCAGCTTAAATAAATGCCATTGCTTTCTTATACAGAAAATACATCAGTATCTGATAGTGATCCTCTTAATATGCTGCAGGTTTTCTTGCATGTAATGATATAATCACTAGCTGGCAATTTATTGTATTTCGTAGATTGTTTTGATTAGCTTGTGATTACAGAACGGTTTCTTTTTCTTATTTTGCATTTCAGTGGCACCATAGATGAACATTCAAACTTGCATATAGAGTTTTTATAGGTTATCATCAACATCAGGAATGTTCTGTGCAAATATCAGTAACTGCCAGGAAGAGCTCCACAGATGTTCTATAGACTTGGAAAATAAAGTTAAGATATGACATTATGTAGGGAGGTGTTTTATGGATCTTTGCTTTGGGCCCTTTTGGTTTTGTGGCAGAGCTCAGACTTATGCTTTACTTTCATGCTGAATTTTGCAAATCACAAATACAAGATACTTGGGTTCTCCCAGCCTCCCCCCTTTCTTTTTGAACAGCAATTCTATTTCACTGTGACTAAACATGATGTGCCATATAAAAACAATGCTTTCAGAATTTATCATTAAGAAATGCATGCAGAAAGCAAGCCTAGAAAAAAATTTATTAATACTGACATCTAGGTCTTGGCATGCTGTTTTAGCCCATGGCATTTTAGGAAACTGTGAGAGTATGACCTGAACCATGGGTTTCATCACCTTCTCAGCTTTTATTGAAAAAACCCAAAAGTCCAGAAAAAGTTAGTTATCTGTGTGGCTGTTGAGGTAACCTAGCCAGTGATGCAGCGTGCCTGAGGCTGCAGGGTGCTCCAGTGTCTGCAGACACCAGGATGGTGCACAGGGAAGGCTCAGCAGTGCAGTGTCCCCTCATTACAGGATCCACTGCACGGGGAGCTTAGAGGCAGCCACTGTCCCTTCCCTCCTCTCCTGGGAAATCATCCCTGTGAGTGTCCCTTGCATCTGCTGTGAGCTGTGGATGGCAGAAGGCTCATGATACTTTTGCTACAGAGGGAAAGACTCTACCTGCACCAAAGCAGCCTCTCCTTCATATGCTTCTTTCCACATCATAAACTTTGTCAGAAAATACACTGAGTTTGGATTTTTTGGTTTTGACATCTTGCTGGTTTTTGTTGTTTGTTTGGTTGGGTTTTTTTTTCCTGGGCCAATGAATAACATAAATAACATATTTTTTTTGTGTGTGTTTTATTACACAGTGGCCATTCTGACAACAAACAAGGTATTGTCAGGTGTAACACAGGAAATACCATGAATGGTAGATACTAATTATTCTCCCAGTAAAATTGCTTTGACTATTCTGTGCAGTTTTAAAAAGAAGGTTAAACTTATAGTCTAGCTGCCAAACTGAACTGATGCTTTAATGTATTATATCTTATCTCAGTCTTGATTGTTCAAGTTAGAACTGTGATTTCATCTCATCCCAGGCTGAATGTGTTACTAAACCATCAAACCCTGTGCTCTGGCAGAATCCTCTGTTTGAGAACAGGGTGAAACTGGAATATCAGTAACTGCAGACCAGAGTCGAGGTGTGTTGGCAGAGTCAGAGGTGTGGAGTATTGCTGACAGCCGATCTGTGCTGTGTCTGCTGTACATCGGTGATATTAGTTCTTGATTTTCAGGAATATTAAATAGCAACTTTTGTACTATTTCGATTTAAAACAGATGCCATCACTCTCTGCTTTACTAGCAGGCAGAGAGAAGTAATGGAAGGGAGGAAAAAGTTGGAGAGCAACAAAGAGAATCATAAAAACAAATTAATTGAATGGAATTTTTGGGGCAGTAAAGGAGCTAAGCCTGTAACCATTGATATAGAGATATGTTCTTTGGTTTTACAAATAAGCTGAAACCAAGTTGTAAAGACTAAAAATAGGCTTGGCTCTGTGTAAGTTTTCTTTTTCTCTGTAACCTCTTAGATTTTGTATAGCTGGAGCAGTATCTCCTCTGTGTGTGTTTTCCAAGTGTGGCATGGAGGATACTATCTTACAGCTGCAAAAATACAAATAGTTATTTACATCTATAATCAGACCAGTGTATGTATTAATTCCTCTTTATAGGCACATCTGTTCTGCAGAAAACTCATTGTATAGGGAAACCTGCTAACTAGAAAATTTTAATTATTACAGGGTTGCATACAACTTTAGCTTTTCTGAAGGAAGACACTTTTATCAGCCATAACCATCAAGACTTGCTTATCCCTGTGAAGAGTGAAATTGCATTTGGCATGGTTTTAGCACATTGCATTCACCAGCTGCAAATGGGGCCCTGAAGCATGAGATATTGAAAAGAACAAACTGTACAATGCTTCATTTCTCTGAGCAATGAATCCCAGCAGTTTAGTCACATAAATAGAATTTCACCTTCATCTCTTCCACCACGCTACCATAGCAGTAAAGCTTTTTTCATCCTTATGCAGTGAGACTGAGTGAAAATGCTGTGCTAGTTGAGGTAGGATGTTGTGAGCATTAAAAACCTGAAAATCTTCCATTTCCTGTATGCTTCATCACCCTTTTAAAAAAACAAGCAAAAACATGAGCCCAAACAAAAAAGCCACCTACTAAAAAAACCCAACCCAGTAGGATAGCACCTGATATACTTGAGTAGCATTTCTCTTCTTGGATTACCTAGTTAATCTCTAGAAACTTGTTACCATTCCTGCATTGGTGCATATGCCTCAGTAAACCATGGTTCACAGTCAGGGGACATGCAGTTACACATGCTCCAGACTCCTCTTGTGGTAGCTGAGTGAGGCAGCCCTACAGGAGCTCCTGCCTGGGGCCTCTCATCAGCCAAGGCCTGTGTGGAAGGAGCACAGAGCTGCAGGGGCCACAGTTTTTTAAACAATTGTCTCGTAGCATGTACCCCAAATGGGGAGTAGGATTCACCTTAGATTTAAGCCCGTTCTCTTCCATGGTCTTAACTTAAGGGCTGAATGTTTTCTGTACTTTCTTTCTGAATTTAATCAATATTCACCAAAAGCACTGCTTGGTTTTAATGTGGAGCCATTTAAATATTCTTTGTTTATGTTTTTTTGTGAGTTTGTTGTCGAACAACAAACAACAACAAAGTTTGTTGTTGACAAACTCTGGTTTTGCATTAAGCAGCAGCATTACACTCGTGTGCTTTATTTCAGGTACATCTATTGTGATGAGATTGATTTGGCTGCAGACACTGTCCTGGCCACTCTTTATGCTGCCAAGAAGTACATTGTTCCTCACCTGGCCCGCGCCTGCGTCAACTTCCTCGAGACGAGTCTGAGTGCAAAGAATGCCTGCGTGCTGCTCTCCCAGAGCTGCTTATTTGAGGAACCTGACCTGACCCAGCGCTGCTGGGAAGTGATTGATGCCCAAGCTGAGCTCGCTTTGAAGTCTGAGGGGTTCTGTGACATTGATTTTCAGACACTTGAAAGCATTCTCCGAAGGGAGACTCTGAATGCCAAAGAAATTGTTGTTTTCGAGGCAGCTCTGAACTGGGCTGAAGTGGAGTGCCAGCGACAAGAGCTGACGGCCACCATAGAGAACAAGCGCAAGGTGCTGGGCAAGGCTCTCTACCTGATCCGCATCCCTACCATGGCCCTGGACGACTTCGCCAACGGCGCTGCTCAGTCCGGGATCCTGACTCTCAACGAAACCAATGACATCTTCCTCTGGTACACGGCTGCCAAAAAGCCAGAGCTGCAGTTTGTCAGCAAGCCCCGCAAAGGCCTCGTCCCTCAGCGCTGCCACCGCTTCCAGTCCTGCGCTTACCGCAGCAACCAGTGGCGCTACCGGGGCCGCTGTGACAGCATCCAGTTTGCTGTTGATAAGAGAGTGTTTATTGCTGGCTTTGGGCTCTACGGCTCCAGCTGTGGGTCGGCAGAGTACAGTGCCAAGATTGAACTGAAGCGACAAGGGGTTATCCTGGGCCAGAACTTGAGTAAATACTTCTCGGATGGTTCTAGTAACACTTTTCCCGTGTGGTTTGAATATCCAGTGCAGATTGAGCCTGACACCTTTTACACAGCAAGCGTGATCCTGGATGGTAACGAACTCAGCTATTTTGGACAAGAAGGAATGACAGAAGTTCAGTGTGGGAAGGTGACTGTTCAGTTTCAGTGCTCCTCGGACAGTACAAATGGCACGGGGGTACAGGGAGGGCAAATTCCAGAACTCATATTTTATGCTTGAATGGGAGTGTGTGGATACAAAGCATTTTGCTATGAAGAACCTGTCTGGTTCAGGCCTACTGACACTTAGCTTTTTATCTGCAGATATGTGATCAGTACAGGGAATATGTAACTAAATGCTGTGGGCAAGTTCCTGGCTTGCTGTACTTGTAGCATCGTTGGTGATTAAGTGTAATATTTAAACTGGAAGCTCTTAGACACAAGCAAGTTTTAAAAGCTTTGTAAGAGGGGTGCCTCTTTGCTGGTGATGCTGACCTTTTCTTTGATGCACCTGTGAATCACCAGAGGATGTCCACCTCTCGTATCTCACTGAACACTGTCTTCATTGATCTGTTTTCTCTTTCTCCATTTTCTGCTTTCTGCTTGTATTGGGGAGGTAGGGATAGAAAATGAAGAGCCTTGATTTATAGCTCTCTCTGCTGTCTGCTCTGCAGACTTTAGAGATTCCAGTAAACCAAGCTGCTTTTGACAACAGGGGCTGAAAGAAGTCCTGCAGTTATAAGCAGAAAAAGTGCAAGTTTAAACCTTCATCCTGTGAGATTCTTCTGCAGCCATCTGTTTGGGATGGCTCTAGGGGAAGATGGGGAGAAGGAAGCATCTTTGAGGAAGCTCCAGGGCACGCTGACCACGTCTTCAGTGCATGGACATGTTCACAGTGAGGAAGGGATATGGGTTTGGCTAGTTACCCTTGGAGTTAATTTTCTAGGAATCCCACCTTGAAGGCAAGGAAGTGCTTGCACGTGTTCAAATTGTGTATGCAGCTCTTGAAACTCCACTCCCATGACCCAGCTTTGGCTACGTCGGAGCTGATCTGCTCTTTAAATGGCATTTCTCTGAACCCTTGCTAAATAAATGGGAATTAATATCAATCATCTGATGCAGGATAATTTTCTGTTTGTTTTGAGTTTGTTTTCTTCTTCCTAAACACGGTAGAGGCAGATTTTGAGGAACAAAAGAACGTATCAATCTTGACTTGGATTTTTTTCTGTAATACGAGGGTTTTTTTTTTTTCTTTTTATTACCAGTTGAAATTTAGACAAAGACAGAAGATTCCCAGCTGTGGTCACATTACACTTAGTGTATATCATCAGATAGCAGTGAGGGGGAGGAAGTCTCCTCTAATGTATTATTGTTGGAGCTCTTGCAACTGCTTATGGTTACACATCAATCAGAGGATTATGTGGTACAGAACCTTTTCCTTGCCTGAGTTTTTTTCCCCCAAACTTCCTGTACATGTCTGTATCATTTTTGCAAAAGTACGAGGGATACTCCTTGTATCAGGGAAGGAAACCAGCATAAATAAGAACTACAGGTACTATTTAAACATAAGAAAATCCTTCATCACTGCACTGGGACGGTTGTTCCTCAAAGGGTACACTGCCCATTGTAAAGCATCTCATCCTTTTTTCACCTCCAAAATGGGTTCTGTTTGTTGCGTGTGTTTTAACAAAATGAGAGGACCAAATGATTCTTTAGACTGGCTGAAGATTAATGTTACAGTGTGTCAACACATTAACGTAGCATAACCCTAAATTCACTTGTCAGTTCTGTAATAAAAATGTTTTTCTCATATGATTTCTTACCAGTTTAATACTATTACTCTAAGTGTTGCTTGACAGTTGGAATCCTGGCCATCGGAAAGTGCCAATACGTCTTTGCAGTGTCCAAAATACCATCTGAAGTAAGGAATACTGGAGTGTAGTCATCAAACACTTTATGGCCAAAGCCCAGATCTTCTCTCTAGGTAATAAAAGGAGAGCCAGGTATTTATGCAGGATTTATGCCTTTCATCCCTCTTAAGTGTTTAATGTTTTATATACATACATACATGTGTGTGTAAGCAGCGCTCTTTCTGAAATGTAAATACCCTCAAAATACATTGAAAATGGTTTTGTTTTTTGTAACAGATGTACATAATCCAGACTGCTCGTGAAATCTAAACAGAATGCTCCATGGAAAACTCCCAGAGAGAGATTTAAAAAAACCTCCGGTTATTTATATTTAGATCTGCAGCTGAAAATAGACAAGAGTATAAATGGTATGGAGTGGAGGAAGAGTTGCTGAAGAGATCGTAAAAAGGAATCTGAGATTGTGATGAAGTAATGGTCATTTACTTTTAGACAGTATCTGAGCAGCAGTTCCATTTATTTAGATAAATTTCAACGCAGAGAAAGATGCTAATCAGCTGATTAAGTTTTCTTACAGCAAGTGGCTGATGCAGATGTAATTACACTGAGTGATGATTAGATTGACAAGTTGTGGTAGCAAGCTGCATTCCAATTTGGTAGGTAAAAAACCCATGTGCCACAGCTGGTGGGACAAGTCAGAGAGTACTGCATTGGTGTAACTAGTCTCGGGTTCTCAGTATTAAATTATTATTTGTTTTGACTTACCTGCAAATAAAGGTGATGTATCTGCTACGTTCACTGGCTGGAAGAGACGTTCAGAGATCAGAATACTCTGTAGCTGTGATACGTAGAAAATGAGCTGTTATTTAATTATTGCTCTAATTTGATTCTTTTACAAAGTCTTTTTGATGAAGTAGGATGAAAGCAGCCTCTAACTTAACTCCTCTGAGTCCATTCCAGGTTGTAGGAGCTGGTGCAGGGGAAGGTTTCCAGTGTGGGTGATGAAACAAAGCCGCCCAATGGTCACAGTATGACTCGCTTCTGAGCACTGCATGATGCTAACAAGTACTGGGATGTAAGAAGGTGACCAGTGCCACTCAGCTTGAGACATCAGGGCACTTGAGTAGGTGTCTGAATGTGGATTTGGTTGGTTTAGCAGAAGCACCCAAGCTTGAATACATTGATTGACATTTTGCAAGCATCAGCCATATCAGCCTGGAATGTAAACGTCATGTCGATAGAGATCACCTTGCAGATTCTGTCTAAACTGTTCCTGGCTGTCTTTGCTACTTCTATCTTTGATTTGCTGGTGAGAGGAATCTGTGATAAGAGAGTATAATGTAATATACTTTCTGCATATCTAAAATAGTATTTAAGTAAACATTTTAATTTCTACACACTTATTGCACTGAACTGTTTTGGGTTTTGTTTTTTTGTTGTGATAAACTCGGCTCACTTCAGGTCCCAGCACCCATTTGTGCTGAAGCAGTGTTTGACCTTAGCAGGCTTACAGCATTATTTATAAAGGACAGATATATATAAATATATGAAGTACCTCATGTTGAATGTTATTGTACTGTATCTTTAATGTCACAGTGCAGATCTTGTTGGACTCATGAATGTGTATAATCGCGTTAAACATAAAAATAAAAATGATTCTTAAATGGTTGTTTCCTGCAGTATCTTTGAAGCATGAGCTGTGAAAACCCTTACTTAGTTATCTCTTGTAACAGTTCCTATTGTTGTACAGTTGGGCAGGGATATTTGTTGAGCTTATGTATTCAGAGATCTTTTGATCCCCAAAGAAGCAAAAGTCTAAGGAAAAAACAAGAACAATGAAAATGTTAATCAGTTACATTGTAAAAAGGTTGACGATTAAGCTAATGAGCTAGAGTGAATGAATTCATTTATGTGCTTTATGAAAGACCTTGTCTACTAGCATTAATATTTTCATGTTCTATTAATATTATTAAGCATGTGGAGATGAAGGAGGAGGGTCTCTTGTTTATTCTAAAAGACAGTTGGCACAGGAAAGGCCATGCTTTTCAGTCTGATGGATCAGAAAGGACATGGTTAGTGCCAAGAGGCTGTTCTCTGCTGAAAAGTTAATTATATAATAGTATTCAGAATTCTGAGTATTAACAGTTTTCTTTCAGGAAATTCGAGACTTCATTTTAAATACTTTTAAGGTCAGTGAAGCTGAAGCGTCACTTCCATGATGTCCATCTCCAAGGCCTTTCATATATTACTAGCTAATGATGAAAAATACTCTGTAGTCTGATAGAGAGATATGGAAATTTGAGGAATTCTACCCCAGAAGAAATCAATACCTTCAGAGTTCATCCAAAATTCTGATTGAAGCGTGTTTACAGGCATCAAACTTGCCGCATTTGGTAAGCTGTTTTTCTAGAATTCTTACTTCCCTGCTTGGCACCACACTGCTCCATTCTTGATCCAGGTTCTCTTACATGCCCAGCACTTCTGAGGTGGAACTGGCTTCAAGCAGGAACTTGTCCTATGCCTTGTCCTGTACTTATGGCACCAGCTCTTAAATGCATGGTAGATACCAGTGTGATTTGCAGCAAGGACCACACTGGCAGCAGCAGCCTAGCTTGGTGTAGCAGAAGAGATTGCTGCTGCTGGCAGCCTCAGTTGCTTTGGTAAACAGGCCAGAACTAAGTGGACAAGATGAATAAAGGATGGGCTGTCTCATCCAAAGGGACGTTCATTCTCCTTTGCTTCTGCCTGAAATATGACAGAAGGGATAAAACACTTGCTTTGGAAACTGATTTTAGGGAGAGCATTGTTGGTCTCTTGCACTGTGTTTGGTGAGGCAGAGAATCACGGGTGTATTTGTTTCAGAAAAAAAAGGAGTTTGAAGTGGAAGGAAAAAGTGCTGGGATGTTTCTGGGCTTGGGAGGAGTTAGACTCCAAGAGGTGCATTCAGTTGTTTGTCCTGCAGGTAATAATCCTGCTTGGTGGAGAAGGGGCTCCCTGCTCCCATGTGGTTGGAAACTCCTCAGGAGCGCGTGGCTGCTGCTTCTCATGAGGGCAGGATCCTGTCTAGAAGATGCTCTGAATACTCAGCTCTCAGGTGTAGGAACCTGGGATTTCCTGGCCTCTGGTAAGCAAGAGAAGTTATCCTACAGCCCAGGACAAGCTTAAGGTAGCTCCGAGATCCTTTTGGGGCCTCCCAAGCCCAGCACTCGGTGGAAGCTGAGATCCTGGCCCAGGGTGAGACACGATGGGGAGGTGAGCCCATCAGCAGTATTTGGCTACGGTAAAAAGCAGCTGCTTTGAGAGCCAGCCTGTCCTTCCATGCTTGCAGGGAATCAGTGGCAGCAGGAGTACCTGCTGATTTCCTGAAGGCAATGAAAGGAGCTGCCTTCTCAGATGGCAGTATGACCATGTTCAAAATAAAATTAAGAAAAGGCTTTTTGGCATGCTGCTCTGTTTCTAGAAGTCTGAATTTATTTTCTCCCCAAGACTTCCTCATAACATGAGGCCCTGGCCCAATTGAAATCAGTCGGAGTTGCCCTAGTGACCTCAATAAATGCAGGATTTTAATTTGTAATGTTCATTTTGTATGATTATTCCCAAAACACAACATAAAACTGCCAAACAAAGGGAAATTAATTTTGAAATCCCACTGTAATCTGATTATCTAAAATGTAGGTAGAAATATTTCTGTTAAATTTTACAGAACTCCTGCTCATCAGATTTTGTGTGCCTGCCCCCAAGCTTTTCTACTAGAATGCTTTATCTTCAGCCATGAATCTATAGACAGAACAGTAAATTTGTACAAGGCTTTATGTATATTTTTACAATCTGTGTACAGAATTCATAGCACATAAGATGCATAGCACAGATAAAGTATTTTTAAGATTAGAGAGTGTCTGTAAATTGCCCATAATCCCTTCACCATGAAGAAAAAACAAAACCAGCTTTTTTCCTTGAAGGCATTGGTATTTTGAAAGAGCTTCTTGAAGCCTGTGTGCTTGTTGATTGTATCAGAAATGCATTTATCATAAGCCTTTAATTGTAGCATTTTAAAATCAGCTGTTTAATTGTTTTCTATAGACAAAGATATCATAGCTGGCCTTCAGGGACCCTCCACCCTGGTCCAGTGGGGTTTACACTTGAACAGGTAGTAGCAAGTGCAATTTTCTAGATCTCATTTTAAAGCTTCACAGGATGTTAAGTGCTGCCTGGGGAGCCTTTCAAAAACAGCCGTGGCTGGTTTTAGCCTGACATCAAGCAGGAGCTTGCATGGGGAGGAAACTGAGTGGGGCTGTTGTGGTTGTGTAGAGAGGAAGAGTTTCCACTTCCCTGAGGGCAGAACGCCTTGTGTTGCCTCGTGCTGAGTGTCCTGTCAAACATTTCAGCAGCTGCAAGGAACTGGAGCCATGAAGTGCCCTGGGGACCCCCCGCGTGAAGGCAGCGGTGAAGCCCCACACGGGGCCGTGCTGAGCAAGGTGGTTTCAAGAGCCCAAGAACTGGGATCCTGTATCTCAGCACCCTCGGTGATGGAGGGTGATGGCTGGGCTGCTGGATGGCATGGGATTGTGATTTTTCACAGCTGAGAATCCCATTTTGTTGTCTTGTTACTCTGGGAGATTCTCCAGCTCTCCTCTCCCCTGAGCAGCCTATTCTTGCTCTGTGCCAGAGGCTTCCATGTGCTCAAAGCCCAGAGATTCCCTTTTTGCTGTGGCTGAGGGCACTGGAAACACCTGGTGGAAAAAGACTGGTGGAGGGGAGGGTGGGACATCCCAATGTTTGGGTGCACTGCTTGCAAGCTACCCTGGATGTGCTGAATGCTGGCCTAGCATGGCAGGAGAGGCAGGATAATTCTTTTGTGGGTACAGATGTCTTTCAGTTTTCCCCAGCCAAATGCTGGTTGTGCTTCAAAGGGAAAATGAGCATTAATTCACTTCTTTGGTAGGGTATAAGAGTTGTGAGTACAAGGCTAATTTATGCTTCTGCCTTTCCAGAGTCAGTAGTCCCAGTGTTCTCAGGGGAGGTGTTGGGAGACAGGGTGCACATCTACCTTAAAAAAAAACGTGGAAACATCTCTTTTTTTTTAATGCTCTGCTTGTAGGAAGTTGTGAGGTGATAAAATAAATTCACCGAGAGCTGGAGCATGGCATGTCTGGCTTGTTTTTGTAGTGGGACTTGTTATGAATGAAAGAAGGATGGAAATGTATTTAGCTTAAAACTACTAAATCCTGCAGAACTTCCAGAGCATAGGGGTAGCACAACATAAAGGCCCTTCCAGATGTGAGGTTTTCAGGACGTGCTTCGTGCTATGAGTGGTACTCACATCAGACCAGTGCTGAGGGAGAAACAAGCTGAGGGGGAGAAATGAAGGGCAGAGATCTGGAATACAAAGGGAAAGTATCTAATCAGAAATAACAGCTCTCATCAGGCACAGACAATAGACAGTAAACTGGCTTCAGGAGAGCTATTCAGGCATCAGGGGAGCCAAATCAACAGACAGAAGGTAAGAATAGAGTCATGACAACTATTTAAATGATTTGCAAAAGTTGGTTATGCTCAAGACTTCCCTAGACCCCACAAAGGGAGAATTTGTTTTGCTGCCTTAGAATAAAGTCCATGCATGGTTTTGCCTTTGTCCTCCATGCTTCCCTTGGTAGTTTCTTTGCCATATGTGCTGCATAAGATGCTTTTCCTCCTCAGTGCCTGGGGATGAGCATCTTGGTTGACCCTGCTTAGGAAAATAATTTCCAAGTATAGCCTGTAATCGTCCTATTGAGCGCTCCCCTTCACCCCTCTACACAGGATCTTTGTTGGCTCACAGTAAGATGGCAAAGGGCAGGAGTCCCCAGACACAGCTGGGTGAGGAAGCTTTCCCTGCACCCCGCTGTGTTCCAGGATGGCAGTAGCAGGGCGCTGTGTTCCCTTATCAAACGTGTGTTCCCTTATCAAACACTTGTACTGCCCTGGTGTGAGTCAGGCACGGGCTCACCATGCTGCTTTTGTGGTGAATTAGCTGGGGCACACAGGATGGCCTCTGCAGGCACTGTGATTTCTGTGTCACCCTTGTGCCATCTGCGAGGGGATGGCTGATCCCAGATCTGGCATAACGCCTGCCGAGGGTTTGGACAAATGTGAACTGACAGAGGGAGTTCATACTAGGTCAGCATTTCACGGTGTTTCTGAGTGGGTATTAGGAGCTTTAAAAATCACTCAAGTGCAACATGAGATATTTAGAAGTTGGGGTTCCTATCAGCTCATGGCAGTCATTTTTCATCCCATTTTACAGGCAGAACACCCCAGCGGAGCAGTCACGGTGATCATGGGTATCACTGGCTCTGGGGCCCTGGGAAAAGGCAGAGGCTTACAGCTGAAAACTGGAGCTCCAAAAGCAGGATGTGGAATGGTCAGGAAAATCAGCTGGAAGCTACTGTGTTGTTCTGATTTTCCAGTAGCATGGCCTGTGCTGGCAGGTTTGTTGTCACTGGTTGAAGGTGTATTTTTGTGTAATGAAATAAATTTCCTGACATTAGCAGCACTGGGAGCAAACACCTACCATTTCCCATCTAGGAAATCTAGCATTCCACACTCCATGTCTGCCTTTGAAAGAAAAATGAGAGTTTCTTTTCAGCACTGGCAAAAAAAGTGATATTAATTGAAATAAAGCTTGGAATGAAATGTGAGTGTGACTTGATCTAGGAGCAGCCTTACAGAATGAGATTTAAAAATATGCAGCACAGGAAGGAACTCATGCATTGAGTCACAGGAGGACTGATGAATTAGTAAGGATGGTCTATCCATAATTTCGATGAGCTGGGACAGACAGGAAAGGAAGCAGCACACAGAAAAAGCAATACCAGCAACTCAGGCTGAGACCAGGAGCCTTCAAAGGAAAAAAATTCAGCCAAGGTAAGGGAAAAGAAATCTCTTACCCTTGGTTTCTGCCATTTGTCATGCATTTTGAGTGATTGTGTAGATGACAACCATTTGCTGAGCTCCTGTTAAGACTCCATAGTTAGAGAAATGGCTTACACCAGAAGGCCAGAATGAGGTCTTTCAAAGGTCATTATCAGAACTGGTTTCTCATCAATCCACTACTTGATTGGAGGAAAAGACTCAAAATTGCAGGACTTTGATTGCTGGGAGGGAAGCTTTTAACTGCTTCCTGCTGTTCTGTCATTTTGTGTTAACCCCAAATGGCCCCGTTAAATTGATGTCCTGTTTCCCATTTACTGCCCACAAATCACTCTTCTCCTGTTAATATAGGAAACATTTGCACGATAGGAATTGAAGCAGCTAAACAGTAAATCTTAAAGCCAGTAAAGAACTCAAAAGTACTTACCCAGTGACCAAAGTACTGATTTCCCTCACCACCTCATAATATTCCATTGTGAACTTTATTAAAAAAACACAGAACCTATGTCTGCCTTGAGCGAATCTTTGCACAAACACTGCTCCCAAGCCGTGGACTGTGGCTCGGTGTGTTTTCTGTGTGCCAGCTGATTCCTTGCAGCTAATGAGGCGCTGAAACAAAGGCTGGGAGGGCTGCGGTGCTCGGGCAGCGCGGTGTCACTGCGGGCACCGCTGATTCGCCCCAAGCCAGGCCAGGAGACCCTTCAGAGACAGAGTCAGAGCAGTGGGTATTTGCTTTATTCAGCGCTGGGTGTGTGGGGGATCGCTCCTCCAAACACACACACCGGTACCTTCTACAATACAGTACTTATGGGTTAAATCATGAATATTCATTACATTCCTTGAGACAGGTGTGGTTATACAAATTATTTCCCGTAAGCCATTAATATCATTAGCATACGGGTCACGCATGCGTTGTGTGTCCTGGTGGTCGCACTGAGGAAGGCTTCTCCTCTTCCTCGGGGGTCTCTGTGATGAAGATCAGCAGTCTTCCTCATAGTGCCCTTTTCACCTTTCTCCCTGGGGCATGTGTAGTCCTTTGAGGAATGATTCAGCAGTTTTTGGGATGATCTTTGTCCCTTCTATCTTAACAAGATCAGGGCGAATCCTACTTTTAAGGTCTTGTAATTAACATTTGCTGTCTCCTCCTGTCTCCTCTATCTTGATAAGATGTAAATTCAGCTTCTTAAGTTTTGTCTCCTAATAGTTAACTGTGCTTACATGAGTTACCCACTGACTACCTTTTACTCACCACGCGTTGCTGCTGCGGGCTGGGCCGGCCATGAACACAGCACAGCAGCTCTGCTTCCTCACCACAGCCATGTGGCAGTGCCTGCGAGCTCTTCGGGCTCAAGGGGAGCTCAGCCCCACAAAGGTTTTCCATCACTCTGAAATAAAAACGGGCATGACTGATGGTCCTTTTTAAGCCTTTATTAAAAGTGATCAGCTCGGGTGGGGTCTCTGGCCAGCTTCGTTGCCCCCAGCTTCGACTTGGAGGAGGAGGAAATTCGGCTCTGCCACTCCCTGTGATAGAGCCGGGCCTTCAAGTGTTCCTCACGAGGCGTGGCTGTATCCAAAGGGTATACGAAGGGAATGGTGGTAATTCGCTGTCCTCAGGGCAGTGGCTCCAATAGACTTTTCGTTAGGGTGACTACTTGAAGAACTCAAAAGCTGGCCAGGTAGTAGATGCTGATAGAATAACCTGGTTCATTTTTCTTAAAAGTTTGTTGGCTCGTTTTAAATTATTATTTTCTAGGGATTTTTTTACTCCCAAGGGTCTTTTCGGCCCTAGTTTGCATATTCAGCCTCTTTTCTTCTCTTTTTTCTTTCTGTCTTTTTTCTTTATCTACTACTCTCCAGGCAGGCCAGCTTCGAAAGGGGTAAGGAGGGGGTTGTAAATGCAAGCCCTGATAAGAGGCCGGTTTCTTCACAACTAAGTGGGGGTTTCTTTCTTAAACTGCAAGGGAAATCCTAACTTACAAAGCTACAACAAAGCACAAAATTACATTCAAACAAAGCTACAATGTAGTACAAAATAAATGGATAATTGTTAAATTGATAATCTGGTCCCTTATTTATAACAACTCTGATGGACGTCTGAGCTTACACGGCCTCACAGATTCGCTCGTACATCCGCTCTCCTGTCCAGAACTGAGTCATGCCTCAGGTCCTTCCACTGACAGCGTTTTACTGAAGTCTGCTTTTACTGTCAGGTTAAGCTCAGATGCTGACAGTGCTCTGGGGTGATTCGTGGTCCCTCCTACACCTGCTCTGCTGCAGAGCTCCCCTGGCAGCAGAGGGAAGCATAGGAAGCTGGATAATGGATTCTGAAACAAGACTTGGTATCGCAGGAGCACCCCAATAATGGTCTCAAAGCTCTTTGGCATGACTGGAGAGGACAAAATGAGTGAGCACCTTGTAATCTGTGGTGTTTGTTGTGAGCAAACAAGAAAAAAATTAACCCTTCTTCTGCTGGCCTTCCAGCAATATTGTTTCCTTCAATCTTCCATATCCTTATTTCCCTCACTGCAAAAAGGGGAGGATGAAATCCCACCCCACAGCAGTGCTTTGATACTTGCTGATCAAACCTGCTCCATAGGCAGCAGGGATCAGGACAGGTGCACCAAAGCTCTCCTCAGGAGCCAAGATTTCTGGTGTGCTCTGTCACTGAAAGATTCCCAATACTCGTAAATATCACTAAAACTAGGAAAGATAACATTGCTGAAAATCACAATCAAAGGCACCACAGATGTAAATCCTCTCTAAAATCTTTATAATCTTCAACTGCTTTAGTTTCAACAGATCTTCCCATATAACGAGCCATGAGGCAAAAGGTAAATATAAATGCAAAATATTCCCAAAGCAAACATGTTATTGGCTTTCAAAATAAGTCCATTTAAATAATGTGAAAATTTATTAAAGAAACAGAATCTATTCTGCTTTATGTTTCAAGATGAATCAATGCAAATATCACAGGTTTATCCTGCATTACTCCCTTGGGAGGAGTCACTGGGGAAGCAATTTGTTTCTTGTTCGCTAAGGCAGGGCAGGGAACTTTGAAGTTCCCGCGTTGTCTGTCTCTGCAAATAGCCCATTTAGTGTTGAGGAAGAGTGTCAGATCTAAGGTGGAGTCAGCCGTGTGCATTGTTTAAAGCTCTGGCAGGAAGAGGTCTGCAGCATGCCACCAACGAGCAGTATGAGGGGCAGTGGAAGTGGCACAAAGGATTCCTGGAAGAATTTTTTTATTGGTTATTAACAATGGACACAGAGCCCTGTACAGTGAGTGGCAGGAGGGCTCCATCACGCCTTATCTTTTTTTTTCTTTAGAACTGACTTCTAGGCTAAGGGCTCTCATCATTTGCTTTCAGGTGGTATCAGATGAGGATGATTTCTGCGAGGACTAGTTGCTGGGAAAGCCACCAGAAGTGGCTTCATTTCCTCGAACTGAAAATCCTCAGTTTTAGGGATGTTCACACACTCCCGCTCCTTTGACTGTGCTCATGAAATTATCTCTGGAGCTGTGCTGTGACTGGATTAGGTAAATTAGCTAGAATTAATTTCGCTTAAACTCAGCCTGGAATATTGTGCTCTGTTGACACAACTGTGTGGGCAATGGGTTAAGACTGGTTAGGGGATGGAAGCATACACCTCTGACAGGCTGCTTCCCTGCACAGAAAGCATTTAAAAGCTTTCTGAAACTCCAGAGCCATCGAGTTCACAGCAGACTCCACCTTCCTCCCAGAACTGTTTATCAGAAGTCAATTTTTTTTTTACTCTTTAATTACAAATCAGACCCTCAGCTCTCCATCAGCACAGCTCCAGTGAGCTGCTACACATGAGCTCCCGTGTCAGCTTTTAGCCTGAAGGTTCCAGCCTTGGGTTATCAGCTGCAAAGGAAATCTCTGAGATGTTAACAGCATATAAAGCAATTTAGGGAGGTCAGTATGCATCTGAAGACAGCTCAAAACAATAGCCAGAGGGGGAATATAAACTGTTTACTACAACTGGATTGGCACTGAAATCTACTGATGCAAAATTCATAGCCAATATGAATTAATTTGTTCCTGATCACTCCTTACAAAAACTCTGGCTTCTCCCCACTTCCCCTAATGACTTCTATTTGACAGCTGTGGGTTTGCAAAGCAAACTGCAGTAGCAGAGTAGACATTAACGTTCTGAAACGGCACTAAAATCTGTGAATGGAATTACCTTTGAAACTTACAGTTGTTGCCAGCTTATACTGAATCAAACTTGCCACGTTTTTATGGACTATACTTAATCTTTGAGCATCTTTCATCTCCCTATCACCTGTGGGTGAGGGAAGTATCAGCCCTCTTTTACAGGTGAAGAAATGAGGCACAGGACACCTGAGAGAGACTTGGAAATTGCTCTGCTCTGTAGCACAGTCTTACAAGAAGGCACCACCCCACCTTTTCATGTTCGTTGGATCAGCTGCAAGATCTCAGATTGGTTTTCCTGCTATGCCACAGAGTCATAGAACCACAAAATGGTTTGGGTTGGAAGGGACCTCAAAGATCATGCAGTTCCAATCCCCCAAAGGTGGGCAGGGACACCTTCCCCTAGACCGGGTTGTTCAGAGCCCCATCCAGCCTGGCCTCAAATACTTCCAGGCATGAGGCAGACACAGCTTCTGTGGGCAGCCTGTGCCAGTGCCTCATTGCAGGAACACATGCCTTCTGAACAACGAATCAATATGATTACACAGAAGCTTCTTATTGTTTAAAATAATCCCCACTCACACATCTCACAGCTTTGACATAATACCCTACTTACACACTTTGCTTACTTGTACATTCTACTTACTTATATATAACCTATACAGTTCACTTATTTATACATTTCACCTACTTTACAGTTTGCTTACTTATACATTTTACTCACATACCTTGTACTACTTTTACCCTTTACAACTTATCCATAATACAGTTCATATACATTTTGCAACTGCAGTGCATGAGATCACACAGTGCTTGATTGGTCTCTCCTGTCCATGAGCTCTCCACACACTTTTCAGATAATAAGATTGGTTTTAATCTAGTGCAGCACAGTCCTTTTTTATTTATTCCTGCTGTCTTAGTATTTAGTTTTTCAGCTTCTTCTTTCCCAATTCAGCACAGTTTACCTTTTAGTCCTTGGTGAATTCCTGAGGGGTCTAACAGGTGGGGCTCCCAATCCAGGCAAGCAGAGTCAAGATGATGGCAGCGACAAAACCCATCCAGTGATCAGCAGCCAAGTTAGATCAGGAAACCCAAACAAGACAACAGCAAAGGACAGAAAGCAAACATAAGTCTATCCCACCTCTCTCTTCCCTGAAACTTCAGACTGGGTCTTAAAAACCCTTCAGGGGCTGATCTGCAGCAGCTGAAGGTAGAAGGCTGTGGTGAAGCTGGTGAGGGTAATTCCAGCCTGGTCCCACCCTGAGGGCTTTGGCAAGAATAACTAAAGATGGTTTGGCTGGGGCGCACTATCAGGGTTCAAATGTCTTGCAACACCTCATCACCCTCATAGGGAAGAATTTCTTCCTAACATCTAATCTAAAGCTACTCTCTTGTCAGTTTGAAGCCATTCCCCCTTGTCCTGCTACTTCAGGCCCTTGTCAAAAGTTCCTCTCCATCTTTCTTGTAGGCTCCCTTCTGGTACTGGAAATCCACAATTAGGTGACCCTTAAGCCTTCTTGTCTCCAGGCTGAACAATCCCAATTCTCACAGCCTTTCTTCAAGGAGAGCTGCTCCATCCCCTGATCAGCTTGGTGGCCTCCTTTGGTCTCACTCCAACAGCTCCACGTCCTTCCTATGATGAGAATCTCAGAGCTGGACACAGCACTGCAGGTGGGGTCTCACCAGAGCAGGGGCAGAGGGGCAGAATGCCCATCCCTCACGGAATTCAGCTCGAGTTCCCACTGGGGCCCAGGCAGTGAGTGGGATGGGCAATGTTTTTCCTGGTTTGCAGCAGCACCTCTACAGGAGAGGAGAGGGGGCTGTCCCTGTTCCTCCTCCGAAGGGTGAGCAGAGGTCTGCAAGTTGTAGTTGTAGTTAAGTAAATGCTCTGTAAAGTCATTTTATATAATGGCCTGGAATTTGTATCTCTGCTTATGAAACAGGAGCTGGTGGCTGTTTTAATAAGCAGCATGCAGTGTAAATGCTACACGGAGCTGAATTCTTTCCTCAG
>JACBWW010000042.1:5831269-5859515 GCA_020086605.1 Lanius collurio
CCTGCTCCTTCAGGAGCTCTGCAGTTTGGATAATAAGCAGGAAAAATCCACTTGCTTTTGCAGCTAAGCCTCCTTCAAAGGCAGTCCCCAGGCAATGGAGGAGTGTGTATGGCACGGGGAGAGAGCAGCGTGACAGGAGCAGAAGCCAGCAGCTGGTATTGTTGTACTTGTGCATCTGCATTGTAAGATTTTATATGATTAAATTGTTCCACAAGGTAGCTCTAATGGAGTTATAAAAAGTCTCTCCAGCTTTCCAGCTGGTGGGTAACAGAATGTGAGATGCAACTTATGGTCAAATGTACACTCTAATCAGTCAGGAAACATTTCATTTAATTAACTTTGGTTTACTTGAGAGATACTTTAAAGTTTCAATCAAAACACTCTCTAATTTTGGAACTTCTTTCGACCTAATTTCTAAAATCTAATTACTCCAGAGCTTCACATTTGACCTTTCAAGCCAGAACATGGCTGGTCCTCACAGCTTAAACCTCTAATTAGACTAATGAACAAATAAAATTATCTCTTCTATAGTGATATTCTTTTTACCTCAATAGTTTTCTTTGGCAAACAACGTAACTTTAACTAAGTGGAGTCTAGTTATAAACTTGTTTTTTAAGTCTCAGTGTTTTTTTTTTCTTCACTGATCCTTTATTGATGATGTGACTCAGATTTTTTTTTTTTTCATCTTCCTTAAGAAAGGCTTATTTTTAGATATGTCCTCCTTCTATGTCACTTTGGACAGCACAGCCTGCCTGAATTTACTCTTAGTGAGACATAGGTGTTCCCTACAAGCATCACCTCGTGCATGTTGCATGTGCCCAAAATGAGGTGCTGTGTTTCAGTGAATAAGAGGACTGAGTCATTAAAAACTCCCATTGATTTATACTTCATCAAACTCTTTTCTTCCTTGATAATGCTTCTTATTTCTAGAAAGAGGTACATTTTAAAAAAGCTCAAGTTTACACGGAAAACCAAAGCTATTTTTAGGGTGTTTTTTCTGGTTTTTTTTTTCAACACTGTCATGCAGAGAAGTACTCAATTTTCTGTCCTAACAGAAACACAAAAGCAGAATAACAGAGCACGTGCATGATGCAGTATCTGCTAACATTGCCACTATTCACAGTCATCAGGATGGGCAGACACTTTTCCATGTTCAAAAGTGTATTTTCTCTGTTACTTTCACTGGAAGAAACTTCCAGCTCTCAGGTCTTCTCGTACATCTGGACAGGACACCATGCCTGAAGTGATTGTGAAGAGCACCTCATAGGAACAAAAAACCAAGATAATCTGTCCTCATCAGGTCTTGCCCTGAATGCACTGTAAAGTCCTTACATGAAACAAGTTTTCTTTCCCTTCCATTATACTTCTTTTTATCATTAGTTATTGTAATTAAATGTTGTTTCTTCTATAAAATCAAGTTCTCCTTCAAAACTAGCTGAGTCTTTGGTCACAATTACATTACAGCAATGAGTTCCACTTAGAATTTCTCCCTCTGGGTTTTTCTGAACACCAAAATTACCTTTATTTTTAAAAAGAAAAATTAGTCTCTTAAAACAGCTCTTTTCATTTGAGAAAAATGAATTGAAGATACACATTGGACCCTTTCTGTCCTCTCTTTTCAAATAAAATCCCATTCAGGAAAAGCCTGAGTTTGGAAATTGTCATAGAAAAATTAAAAGCTTTGAGAAGCTGTGGGAGTTTTTGTTAGAAACTGATTGTTACACTTAGAAAACCAAACAAAAATAATCAAAGACAGAGCTTTCTTGTTGGACAACTCATCTAAGCTGCACAATTGAGGTGGGTAGAAGAAGTTTTGCCCCATCACTGTTGCATCAAATTCAAGATTAATGTTCTGCAGAGGAATTACAATAATAAGGAAGACTATCTCAAAGCAAGGAAATTAGGCAGCAAAGGATCACAGAAGCACCTGAAGCTCCATATTCCATTGATTTATGGATTTTATAACGTAGCATCTTCTCTTTTAGCAGGGCCCATTCCAGCCAGGTGGGGAGATGGATTGAGAAACTTCACAGCAGGGCAATTTATAGACAAAGGTGCCAGCCCAGAGTTCCTGGTCCTTGTTGTGCAGATTTTACTTTCTGCTGTTCCCCCCGTGCTGTTGAATGCAGATCTGCACAAACCCTCCAGGTGCTTTGGTTTGCAACACACTATTTATTACAGGGTTTTTGGAAGCCCCTCAACAGCTGACCTGTTGCATAAACCCCAGCATAAAATCCTGGGGCTGAAAAGGGTTTCTCCTTCAGTCATCTCTAAACCATTCATCCTTCATTTTACTGAGTTCCTTCCAGTCAATGCAGTAGAGGATGACTGGACAGACTGAAGTGATCTTGAAATTTTCACATTTGCTTCTTTTTCCAAGCCATATTAAGAAGCCTATTCTCACTTATCAGTTTTTCACTTCAAAATTTTCTGTCTTCTAATACTTCAGTAACTGATTGAAATTTTATTGAGAGTCAGGGAGGGAAGAAAACAAAACTAATTTAATCATAGCAGGGGGAAGCAAGTTCATTTTCTCAACCCAGAGAAGTGTCTTCAAGCTCACCCCTGGTGGAAGGTCCATGGGTTTTAGCATTGCAAGTGAATGATTCTGGGCCAGAATGATTTCATCTCTCTGACAAAGGTAGTTAAGTATTTGACAATTTTGTCTAAACTGCCAGGTTTTCCCAGAAATAGCATTCCAGGTTTTCATAAGCCTGGAGACATTTTTGTCCTTTCAGCCTTGTTTAGCTTATTACACCCTGCCAGCCACATCCAGATAAAGTGTAATGGAGGCTGCTGCCTCTGTTACAAACCCACATCTTCTCTATCAACAAACCTTCAGTACCATGACCATTAGACAAGCCCTAACATTTGATCTGCCACTGATGATAGGCACGTTCCAATTTGTGGTTGCTAGCCTGCAAAAATGACCTACAAATGGCAGGTTGCAGGATGTAATTTTGTATCCTGCAAGGTGGTGTTGAGGTCTTCCTGCTTCACTTCAATATGAAGGTCATTCCTCCAGATCCAAAATTACACTTGCTCAAAGTGGCATGGGGAACTATACCACAAGCTTAATTTAGAATAAAAACACAGGAAAAAAATGTTTCGTGTCAATTTGTTTTCATCTTTAACAAAAATGTTTATTTGTCACTGAGCTGGAGACAAGACTAGGCCTTAAGAGAACAATGCATTTGGGACTACATTTGTCTCTTGTTCAAATTGGTGGATCAGTCCTCAAATGATTCTTTGGTTTCACAAGGAAATGTTATTTCATTTCCTCCATTGCTTTTTTAAAGCAGCAAAGTGCTTATCAACCACCTTTTACAGCTTTGCTTTTCACCAAGTTTTCTTGAGACTGTAAATATTCAATATTTCAAATCCATGCTTCCTAGTATTGATGAACCTGGCTCTTGGAAAGCCAGAGTTGCAATGATTAACTATCTGATTAAACCAAGAAAAAGAGTTGCCTTAAGGGTTTGAAAGACGTGCCCTTCAGGAGGTGTAATTTCATGATCTCCCTAATCAGTGTTTTGGAAGTTCAGTGTACATCCTGTGCACATCTTTTAAATCAGGGCAGATTGCACATTGGTTTACAGTGCTATCACAAATTAGCAGTACAATATCAGTTTCTCTGATGCAGGGAACTCTGAACAGGAATCGTTTGCATTTCTATGTGAGCGTCCTGGAGACAAATAGAATGAAATGAATAGTCTTTTAATTTAATTGGCTTCCAAGGAGAGCCTGAGAATAGAAAGCACAATGCATTGCACAGTTACTGTAGAAACGGTGGAGGTCAGAAGCTTAGTGAGCAGGCCCTACATCAGTCACCACTGCTCCTGTGCAGTAATTTTTTTAATTCTCACTGCATCTCCATCAGACCCCAGGAAGCCAGATAATTCAGCGTTAGTATTCCAAGTGGAAGTGCTGGGTCATTTGTCACTGGTCGGATCATGCTATAGAATCTGCTTAAAAAAAGCTGCCAAAGTGAAAAACTACATTTTATTGGTGCTCTTATATATCAGCCACAAGAATTAGATCAGGACAAAAAGAAAGAAAAAGGAGAGGAAAAATCTTTCCCATAGAAGAATGAAAAAGACAGAACAAAGGAAGAAAAAGTGGTACAAAATGGATGATAGTCTGGCAAGAAACCCTTTTTCAAAATAATCTTTGTATAACAGACAGTTAAGATTTATGTGTTATTTAGTGGAGCCAGCCATGCTGAATGCAGTGAAAGCAAAAAGGGAGATAATATTGTGCTAATATTGAAAACTCCTGCACTCTTTTGATGGTAGAAATAAAGAGCTATAGCTCTTGTAAAACTTGAGCTGGCCTAGGAGCTCATCAATGAACACAGAAACCCATCCACACAGTGCTAAATGTAGAAAAGGGATTTCTTTACTATTTTTGGACTGGCTAGTGCAAGATCTGTGCTGCTACTTCGGCTTGAATTCATTCATGTGTCTGCAGAAAAGTTCAGAACTCCTCCTCTGTGTCAGATCCCATATGCTTGTGCCAGCACAAAAACCTGACACAAAGCAGGCTCAGCTGCACCAAGGGGATCACATTAACCTCCCATTTCATTTTTGGACTGTTGATTTTTAAAAGCACAAAGGTTCCCTTTTAGGAGGTCGTGTGTGAACAGTTGTTGGCATTTTTATTATTTCCTATTACAACAGTAAATTATTCCATGTAGCTGTATTATTATTCGCTGAAGGAGAAGGGGGAGGTAGTGCTTTCCAACTAAAAATATCCTAGTGGTCAGGGTTCTTTCCAAGAACACTGGAAAGTGTTCCAGCTCCCCTTCCTCTCCTGAAGAAATTCAGTCCCTTATCTTGTGTCTGTGACTCGGGTGCCCAGGCTGTGCCCAAGCTCTGTCTCTCTCTTCCTCTTGTGCAAGCCCAGTTCCTGTGAAGAAAAACCAGATACACCAGGCCAAAAACAGGGCACAAGCTGGTGTGATTTTATCACTCACCTGGGAAGCACAGGATCCCTGCAGAGTGCATGGATCATCCTGTCTGCACTGCTCAGCACCAGCAGGGAAGCAGAGCTGTGTGCAGAGGTAAAATCTTCCCTTGTTGGCCCTGCCAGTCTGAGAGGACAGGGGGCTTTCAGGGCTGTTTGCAGAAGGAAAAGCAGCAGTTTGCAACCCAGCTGCTCCTGGTCATATAAAGGCACCTGAGGCCAGAGCCTGGCTGCTCAGGGAGGCTTTGTCTCACCCTGCAGTGAGCCATGTTGGTGCTCCAGGTGGACAGATGTTCCCTGGGCACGAAAGGCACTTTGATTTAGGGATAGATATCTTGGAAGTGTGTGCCTGCATCAAGTCCCCAGACCAGTGTCTGGGGTTTTTTGTGCTGTGATGGGGAGGTTGTCCTGAGTAAACATGAGGTTGTAGATTTTGTGAGGGTTTGACAGCTAATGCACCCAGAGAAATTGGATGCACCCTGCACACATGGCCTATGTAGAATCACAGAAGGTTTAGGTTGGAAGGGGCCTTAAAGATCATCTAATTCCAATCCCCCTGCCATGGGCAGAGACATCTGCCACTAAACCAGGTTGCTCAGAGCTCCATTGAACCTGGTCCAGGGATGGGGCAGCCACAATTCTCTGGGCAATCTGTGCCAGTGTCTCACCACCTTCACAGTAAATAATTATTTTCTAATATCTAACCTAAACCTGCCCTTGGTCAGTTTTAAGCCCTTCCCCCTTGTCCTGCTACTGCATGCTCTTGTACACTGTCCACTGTGGAAACAAACTCTGCTGAATTGTGGCCAGGCTGCCTTCAACAGGTATTCATAAAATGGACTCATGCAGCTTGACTCCTCTGAATTTAAACTCTCCAGTAGTTAGAACTGATGTATCTCAAGTACCCTCATGTAGACAACACTGAAGTTAAATGGATTAACCTCCAGTTTAACTCTACTGAAAAAGCTAATTGGGGAGAAAATTAAAGGAAAATGTGTAAAAAAGGGTTTTTAGGTGAAAGCTTCAATGCCTTTGTGAAAAAGAAATGTTATTAAGGTGAATTTGACACAGGCACTGTGCCTGCATGATAACCTTGCACAGCATCCTTTACTTTTCAAATGGTTCTTACATCTGCTATGTTTCACCAAGTCAAAAAAGAATAAGTATTTGGCACTTTTAAACGTATTATCACTCCTGATAAAATTTTGTATTCTCCCTCTTTGATAACTGATATTCCTCAGGTAATGTTGGAACTAGAAACAAAGCTTTTCCTTTTCTCAATATTCAGCTGTAACTATTGAGAAATTCTCTCCTTCTCTTAGGGAGCCAAGCTTCTCACAGGACTGTTTTCCTTACCCTAACCCCATGTTTCTAAGAACTCTGCCTTCCAGAGGAAATCCTGGTGTAGCAACCTTTGAGTATTTATCAAGTGGTGTAAGGTAACTGAGGGCTGTAGCCTGAAAGTAGAGAAAGGCTCCCTGTAGAAGCAGATTTGATAATTATGGAGAAAAGAGGACTCATTTCCCTGCAATGTAAAATGATCCACACCTGGCCTGTCCTCACTCCATAGTATGCTAAACAGCATATGCAATTTCTAAAGGATGTTAAAACCCTGCTGTCAGAAAAATGAAATGGAGAGAGGAGCTCATATAATGTATCAGGGGGAAAAAAAATCAGTAGGTACAAATGGAGAAAAAGGCTGTGTCAGCCTTTGTGGAAATAACACATTTTCTTCCTAATCTCTTGATACACAGAACAGGCAGTTACTAGCTGGGAAATAAAAGGAGGCTGGAAAACAGGAGAGCCTGCTGGCTGTAATCTGCACAATACCTGAGCACTAGGAGTTGGTTTCAAAATGTAAAATGCAGCAGCCTGTGCATGTTGGGGGGGGAAGGTGGTCAGTGAGGAGAGGAGAGGTGGCAGCAAGCTGGGCTGGTACTACAAAAGGATTAAGAGCAATGTGGGGCATTTCTACCAGGAGCTGCTGCAGATTAATGGGTAATTGGCCCGAGTGCAAATCTCCCTTCACCACCACCTGTGTGATTAAAGGAGCCTTCCTTCACTCATGGTGGTTTTTTGTCTTGTGATTTCAGACTCCTAAATCCAGTCGAATTACCTCTGTGGGAGGGAAAAAAACCCAAAAAAACAGAATGAGCAGAGAAATACCTGTTCTTCAAAAAGCAGCTTTAAGCTGAAAGACTGCACAACTACTTTATTATGGTAAGTCTCAAGGCAAAGGGGGGCATGGCAAGAATTGTTGTGGGATGCCTTTCAGGCAGTGTGATGTGCTCGTCCAAAATCTTTGCTTTGCATGTTCGAGTTTATTTTTCTTCTTCATCATCTTAGCATTCCTCTTGGTGAGTGCCTCGTTCTTTCAGTTTTTCTGAGCATTTTAGGATGCCTGCACAGCTTCATGGGCCACTTCCCAGGTAGAAGTGGTTTCTCCAGGGATGTTCCTGTCACTGCAGCAAGTTTAATATGAGCTGCCTGGCCCTCTGGGAAGTGAGGCAGCAGGAGACAGGAGGAGTAGGGCTGAAGGGTGAGTGATGTGGAGAATACTTGCAAACAGGGCAGTGCAGTGGTGTCTTTGTCAAGAGTAGCTGTTGGATCAATGAATCAGCCCTCAGTAGCCACTATGAATCTTTTGAGTGAGTCCTTCCAACTCCTAGATAGGTTTGTAGGCTGCTGTTTCACTTTTTCAGGGATCTGGGCTGTCCTGTCAGGTAAGTCCCTTTCCCAGGGTGGTTTTCTTGCATGGAGCTGTAAAATAATAATTATTACCAGCTCACCTGGTAAGAGTCTTTGGGGTCATTCTCTGTCTCGCAGCAGGAACATGAAAGGAGGGACACATTGGGACATTTATCATATAAGAGCAGCATCTCAGCCACCCACCACGGTAACACTGAGACTGTCTCTCACAATTTCAATGTAATTATTTGCTAAAAAGGACAAATTCTGCTTTCCTGGTTTCGGTTCCATTCCTGGGAAGAGCTGCTGCTCTCCACTGAATGAATGCCTGTGTTCAAATTTGCAGAGTATCCCATGTCCTGTATGGCACGTGTGCATCTTCCAGACTTTATCCTGGAGGGGAGGTGAAAAATGTAACAGGTCTAGTCCGGAATGTAATCAAAGATTTATAAGTAGCCATACATTTTTTATGCATATAAAGTAATAAGAGCTGTAGAGTAAAGGCAGAAATGTAACATTAAATGGTTGCTCTTGCCAGTTTTCCATGAAATATGATCAAAGCACCATTTCAGCAGCAGGGCTGCAAGACTGCACCCTCTAATAAGGAGACAATGATTTGATCAGGCTCCAGTTAAGGCTGGGAGCATCCTCTGCCTGAGGGTCTGTTCAGCTTCTTTTGCATAACATTAAAAGAAGCTCAGCTGGTCAGACCAAATGGCCAATCAAGAGATGTTTTGTAATGCATCCTTTCATTTCATTCCATAACCCACCACTTCAAAGCCAGGGTTTAAAATAAATAGAAGAAAATAAAGGTAGCTGTGATCTAATTGGAAAGGAAGTGTCAACACAGGATGGATCTGTAACCCTCTGCTTGACAGAGAAGAAATCTTCGGCTCCTTCTCTTCCTATATATCTTCCAGTGTATTAATCTCTTTTCAGTGTTTTCTTTTTCCTGAGCATCCCACTTTCTCTTTTTGTAGTTAGCTGCCAGAGAGATGTATTTTCTCCTACCGACTGCATCAGAATTTCCTAAGGTTATGGGAATTGGTGCTTCTGGGGAATTATTGAATTCAAGTTATTTGGTGATACTTCTTCCTGCTTCTGCAAGCTCTGCAGGACAGCCAAGGCATATATCATTTCATTTTCTGGAACATTTAGGTCACTGATTTGTCTGCTAGCCTGGCAGTGTTTTATTTTCACATTGTATACGAACAAGTGTAAAGTTTTGTGAGTATAATAAAGTCAGTGTGAAAAGAGATGAAGGTTCATCACAGGATTTCTTGCAAGTTAATTGTTGGAAGCACTGGCATGCAATCTGGCTTGCTTATCGAATTGATTTAAATGGTCAGAGTGAGAGAAAGTATTGCATATAACTTGTCTCAAGAAAAGTGGGGTTTAGAAATGCTACAAAAAAAAAAAGTAAATGCAAGCAGCTGGTATTTTGCTGTTTTGTGACCTGCCTTAAATGCTCTGTGTGGGGAATCCTGTGGATGGGAAAGCTCTGGCATGTGCTGCTTTGCTGCAGGCTGCTTGATGCATCCCTTGTGGTGCCTTCTGTGCCCTACAGGGAGTTTTAGTCCATCAGTTACAATTTGGGGGACAAATAATGATTGTTTGGTGCTCCAAACATGCCAAGTACTTTCTAATTTTTCACTGAATTCTACTGTTCTATTCTTTGCCTCGGTGTATTCAGTGATATGTGTTTTGGAGTAGCTGCAGGATCAAAATTGTTAATTTTCTGCCACTCAGCACATGTGCTGCTATGCCCTCCAGCTTTTCCTCTTTGAAGCCCTGGCATCCTGCTTCACTCAAGTGTTTCCTGGGAGAGAACTGAGCCTGCCTGCGTGGTCCTGGCATGTTTCTATTTGGCCTGAGAAGCTGATCTTCACAATTATTGTCACCAATTCAAGCCCATCCAAGTATCTGGCTTTGAGAATATTTGAAATACTGCTGCCACTGTTTCAGAGACCCAGATGTACTAGCTTGAAACATTTATGCTATTAAAAGGGCTGTGAGAAATTTTGGATGAGGCTCATGTTGACTTTGCAGCCAAGATTTCACCCTTTCATTATAAGACTAGCTTTCAAACTTTTGATCAAACCATGGACTAACAGATTTATCTCTCCCACCCCCCAAAATCTAATTTGCAAATATAATCTTCCGCCTGAGACTTAGGCTGCAATTGCTGCTGATTGGAATAGTGTGAGGGAAAACAGGCTGAATGAGGCTGTATAATTCTTTATTTGATATCATTAAATGAAATGCCAGAATTAGTTAAAATATCTGCCAGGTGCCACAGGTTTATACCTTAAGTGCATTATTCACTCCTTGTTCTTTGGTATTTCCCTGAGGGTGGAAAGGACTGTAGTTAGAGGAGAAGAAACAATGGTCTGATCAATCACAGACCTCTTGAATTGCAAATAAGAATCAGCAACCAGCTCACAAACCTCTGTGCTGGTCGGCTGAGCTTTCTGCAACCCCCTCGTGTCATTCTCCTATGACTCTTTACATAATGTACACGCTGAAATCTTTCTCACTGTTTTAGTTTCTGGGGGCTTTTTATATTGCCAGTAAGGTGCTTTTAGTCTTGTAGAGCCTCTTGAAACAGAGCCACTCTACCTTCCTGTCAGCACAGAGCCCATCGTGTGGGAGCCAGGGTGACAGAGCACTGACAGCAGCACCCTAACAGAGCCCCTCTAATGCACCTGAGTACAAGCAGTTATTATCTTGTATATTATGTGAAGGAATGAGTAGTGATCTGAGAAATGGTGTGCAGAGCTGCTGGTGTAGTCAAATGGCTGGTGGTTTTACAACTACCTTGTAATAATGTGAATATTTCCTCCATCTATGGCACACACCAGTGAGGCTCCACTGGGATCTCACTGCTTTAGAGCCATGGAGGCCTCTGTGGCACAGCTGCCAGGAGGGACTGCCTCTGCTGCTGCACAGAGATGCTGCTGGGAACATCTGCAGCTCCCCGTGGTCTCCTCTTCCATTACAGGGAATTCTCAGGTGTTCCAGGCACAGAACAACAAATAATGCCTTGACCCCCAGGGTTTTCTCTTTGCCATCTGAGAAGATGTTTAAAAAGTTCCTGCCGTGCATTTGGAGCAAGGAGCTTGCAGGGAGTTGTGTGAATGTTCCCCCCTTTGCCTTGCTCTCATGATCAGATTGAGACCGAATGTCTGCCTTGAAAATACACTCCAGAGAAACCAAAGCCATTGAAATCCTACCTGGATTCCTGGTGGAAATGTAGAGGACTGGGAGACAGGATAACTCAAGCTTTTTCTTCTGTCTGTAAGCTGGAAAACGTGAGGGAACATTGTGTGAGCTCCTGAGCAAGGCAAGCTTTGTTCAGTGGGGCTTTTTAGTTAGAGATGTGCTGATGATGGTTTCAATTCTGTTGACGTCTGGTTGTTGGAAAGGGCTAAAATGTTTTATTACCCTGGTCTCAGATAACAACATGTCTAAATAAGAAGTAATTTGAAAAAGAACTCTTCCCTGGCCTTTATATTTTGCTTAAAATGTTTGACAAAATTGGATTTTATTCTTGACTCAGCAATAGATAAAGAATATATTGAGAAAGCGGCAAGTTGTGTGTAAAGCAACTGGAGCTGCCTTGCCTTAAGACTGTTTTTATTCAGGTGTCTGTTATAATAATTCACTTACACTGTGCTTCCCTATCAGATTTTCCTGGAGATCTCTGCTGTGTGCAAACATAAAGGAACTTGGAAGCCACTAAGCTTTCTGAAATGTTAATGTAAACACATTGCATATGTAGGACTAGTGAGTATTTTCCAGGCCAAACAGATACCAGGCTGTGACTAACTGATTCATTAGCTAATAACCAATTGCTATTGGTTTGGGGCAAGCCTGTGCCACGTGGGTTTGGTTTGCAGGGGTGCTTTATCATGGCACTTCTACCCCCTGCATGGAGGTATCTCCACCTGAACCAGGAGCTGCTGGGCAATAAGCACTTCTAAGGGACAGTTTCCCTTGCTTATTAATTGGCAATTACTGTAGAAAAATACTCCATGGTCTAGTGGCACCTATCCCTCCATAATGCCATCCCAGACTTCAAAGCCTGTGTGGATGAGTTCTGACATTTGGTGAGAGTGCAGGAGTGCAGGTAGGGACAGAATGTACCCACTGGTAATGCAAACATCAGGGTATTTTCTCTCCTCCCTTCTCCTGGCTGAATAATCTGAGACTTAATTTTAATTGCATTAATCTTTTGCCCAGTAGCACAGCAGATTGTGTCCAGAGAAGACTCCCACAGGCCTCAGGCTCCCAAGGAGTGTGGGCTTTAGGTGGAAATAGCAACGATGCTGGTGCCAAGAGGCTTGTTTCAGGCTGGGCTGACTTGCTTTTCCCCTAGCTCCTTTGCTGCTGAGTCCAGAAACAGGGATATCTGGGGTGGGTTTGGGTAGTTTCAGTTCTGTCCCTCTTGTCCATTAAGCTCAAATGTCAAACCATTGCAGGAGTTAGCAGGGGAAAAACATCTGGTCCTCCAGTGGTGGCTACACACCTCCTTGCCAAGGAACATAATCAGTCATCACAAGAAATCTGCACTGGCATGTGCTCACTCCCTCAGTTTACCTCAGTGTTGGGCTGAAGAAAACAAATGGTAATAAGCTGCTGGAGAAATTTTGTAACCTGGCAGTTGGCAATATTGCTCAATTAGACTATCTCGTGTCTTGACACATCATTTAGGTTATATTGATATCCAGATTTTTACTTTGAGTTTTATTTTAATGCTCCTTAACACTCCTGTGTAAATACAGCTCTTAACTGATCACAATAAGATCCTACCGAAAGAGGACTGAAATTTCCTCATTAATATCCAATTTTGGAACAATACAGGGTAGTATTAATGTCATTTTTGGTCATGTACAGTTGTCAGGGCCCTGACACAGCTGGACATAGCAGCGTGACTTTTATAACCTTGTTATAAAAAGCAATTAGGGGCAACATCCAGCTCTGCAGTTACTCATCACGTGGAAATGTAAGGAGCTTCCAACAGTGAATTTAATTAGCAGGAAACACAGAGTAGTCTGTGACCTGCAGTGCAGATAACACAGTTCCTGTCCAGCAACGTTGGTCCCTTGCTCTGAAAGGGCACCTGAACTGCTCTGGTGCCAGACCCATGCATAACTTACAGGCTTCCAAGGGACTGGAGCTGGAAACTTCCAATCAGGAAGGCTGAATCAGGAAATGAAATGCTGGTAAATCAAATCTTGTACCAAGAAAAAGCACGGGCAGCTTTGAAATGCTGAGGAATAATCCAGGAGGAACTATGTGCTAATGCCAGCAGTAACTGGACATGTCTCAAGAATGTGTAGAAAAGATTTTGGTAATCACAGCTGCACTGCACAGAGTAATAAAATGGCTGCTTCATGTGTATGAGTGCATAGGGATAAGGAGAGTTGTGATATACAACTTTGTATGAAAAGGAGTCCTCAGGACTTGAGTTGGCCATAATGCAGGAATTCCTTGTTTGATATTGAGGGGATGTGCCCATGGCATGTCCCTGCAGAGCTTGATGGTGTTTGCCCTGCTCTGCAAGGGGCTGGGCAGCCACCCAGAGCACCCAGCCACCCTCCAGAGAAGGCCATGAAGATAATCAGAGAGCTGGAGCACCTCTCCTACAAAGACAGGCTGAGAGAGTTGGGGTTGTTCAGCCCAGAGAAAAGAAGGTCACTGTGGTGACTGTACTTAAAAGGAGCTTCTAAAAAGGAGGGAGAGGGACTTCTTACAAGGGCAGATGGTGTCAGGACAAGGAACAATGGCTTTAAGCTGACAGAAGGCAGGTTTAGATTGTCTGTTAGGAAGAAATTCTTTACTCAGAGGGAGATGAACCACTGGCACAGGTTGCCCAGAGAAGTTGTGGCTGCCCCGTCCCTGAAAGTGTTAAAGGCCAGGCTGGACAGGGCTAGGAGCAGGCTGGTCTGATGGAGAGTGTCCCTGCCCGTGGCAGGGAGCTGGAATGAGGTGATCTTTAAGGTCCTTTCCAACCCAAACCAATCCATGATTCCTGTGGAAAAGCAATACCCACCCTGAGAAGGGCTGCTCTCAGTTTTCTGCTTTCTCCCCTACTCTGTGCTATGTGTACTGAATACTTGCAGGGTTTCACAGTGCTGATGCAGTCAGGTTTTCTACCTTCAAATCTGATTACACCCATTTTCCAGCCTGACTCTGCCCAGTGCCAGAGTTAAAGAGCCATTTCTGCTATGATATCCTGTTGAGACACTTGCAGGAGGCTAACTTGAATTCGACCTAGAGTAAGAGCAGAGATTTTTAAGATTGTTTCTTGAGTGTGATCTAAAATCTCCAAACCAGAGGTGCAGAAGCCAAAACTGAGCTATACATGCCCAGAAACAAAAAGAACGGGATTTAAAATAGTTCATTAATAAATTATTATTTAATAAACCAGTAAGAAGTGAGTTCCCAAATTTTCATCTAAGCTGACTTTCATCAACTACCAAGAATAACTACCTCTCAGAAATGTAATTAATCTCAATCACATCAGGATTTTCAGATTTTTAGGGCTTGGATCTATCTAGCAGCCTAAGAGCAAAGAAGCTGTGTTTGAGGTCATAGCCTGGTTTAGAGCACTTCAAATCTACATGTTCACTTCCACTCTTTTTATGCCACCTTGGGAATACAGAGCAATTAAAACCTTCTCAGCGTAGCATTTAGCTCTGCACTGGAGCCAGCAAGGTGAGAGAGACAGCCTTGCAGGCTGCTCCAAGGTCTGAACTTGAAGCTTGGGAATGATAGATAAATACAAGGAGAAGGATACCAGCAAGGAATGATAGATAAATACAAGGAGAAGGATACCAGCAGGGCTGTGCAAGATTTCCTTGTCCTGCTGTAGTGGTGTTGAGTCAGTAACTTCATTTCTTTGGCTTCACATCCACCTGTAAGGGGTCAGAAATCTTCATCTGCTGAGCGTGCCTGGGGTGACTGTTGTGGTTTTAGAGCTCAGGGAGCTCGTGATGGGGGCCTGGCAGAGGAGAAATGGGCAGTGAGGCTTTTGTTGTTTGGTTTTAGTAGCACTTGGCTGGACTCCCCTGTCTCCCAGTGGCAGGAGGTGTTTGCAAATCCATATGTGTGTGAGTGCTGGGGTAAGGTGTGTCCTGCAGCATATGGCGTGTGCAGATGCACGCTGGCAGGTGTGAACTGTGTAACTATATTTGTGTGCTCTGAGCCTGCTTTGGGAGGAAGAAAGAGGCTGCTGAGAACTCTGGCTTAGGTACTCACTTTTCTTGTAATATATTAGTTTAATTTAAATTCACTTTACAGTCAGTGCACATGAGAATTATTTTGAAGGTTTAATTTGCTAGCTGCTGAAAGCAATAAGGTGGCTATCAACAGAGAAGAAATAGCTTGGCTGTTTGTTAATGCTCTTGGGCTGTACTGTAAGTACTCCAGGCAGCTGTAATGTAGAGAGGCAAATGAACCATTGTTGCTTTAAGAATAGGCTGTTTTATTGTATCAATAGTTTTCTGTTTCTAGATATTTACCTGGGAGGTACTTTCTGGGGCAGTTAGCTGGGGAAATCCATGTAGATTCTCAAAAACATTCAGAGGGAAAAGCTGTTTAACCATCTAGAAAACATAATGCTTGGTCTCTCATTAGTCCCCAAAACTTCATTAAATTTATTATGTTTGGATTGGTGCTAATTTTTCTGGCCATTTCAGTCAGCAGAAGCTGTACTGAATTGCCTGTATTTGTACTGGGAATTTTATTTCTTATGATGGCAGGATTTGATTTTATCTGCAACCATCTGGAGTAAGTTTATTTGTGTTACGTGGCTTGCATGTATTTATACTTCAGACTGAGATCCCTTAAATTGAATTCTCTGGATTTTTACATATCATATAAATGACATTTGCTTGCAACACAGTGGAGTGATTACAGTGAATACTAAAATGGCAACATTCTGCAGTAAAAAAAATTACAATGTAAAATGAACATTCATTTACAACAGAGTGTAAATTTATACTATTTAATGAAATGCATTCACTGTGCAGTAAAATACTTCTTGTGTCTATTGAAATACAATTACAAAGCACTGAAACTTATAATATTTAAGAGACATTCTGTTTCACAGTAAAAATTGTGTCATGTTTGTTAAAATTATATTTGATACAGTGAAATAAACATGGTCTGTGCATATGTTTATTTGTCTATATTGATTAAATTAAATAAATGCTATCATGGCATCAATCTGCTGTGGAACAGAAGTCCTGTACCTGGGCTTATTCAGTATTGGTTGTGCTCCACCACTGTTTCCCTGTGGTTGAGAAGGTGCCATCCTCAGCAGGAGTATGAGGGAACATGGCTTGACAGGGACCCAACTGGCCATGGAAATTTCTGGAGCAGGTTTCATGAGCCCAATGGGGCCAGGAGATATCGATGCATCTCTCAGAGAGAAAAGAGCTGACCAAAAGGTGGCTTTACAAGCCAAGTGGACCCCACGTGGACAGCCATGCCCAAGTCCTCTCTAAGCTGTGACAGAGATCTCTGCACAGACTCTGCCAGTCTCTGGATAGAACATATTTGTGGTACTTGGCAGTCAAACCCCATTGCCCACAGACTGGACTTGTTTCAGAGAGCACTTCTTTCTTCCAGCTCTTGCACAAATGGCTGCAGCAAGGGATGGCTGTGGTGGCATTACAGCGAGGAGCTCTGCTATTCACAGAGGTGCTGCAGATGATGGAAGCACAAAAAGAAAATGTAATTGTGTCAAGCCCATTCACTGCCAGGAGAGAAGCCTGATGGCACAAATGCATCTGCTCTCTCACAGCTCTGGTTTCTGCAGGCACCAACTGAGAAAATGTGTGTATTTTTGGACAGATTCAAAAATGTTTTTAATAGTGCGTGCCTGGTAATTGCTCTGATTTATTAGGCCATAACTGTGCTAGGGAAATACAGGGTTTCTGGATAGGCCTTTTTGGGGTTGTTCTGGACAGCCATCAGCCATGCTATTGAAAGCAGCTTTTCCTTTGTTTGCATGCATTCCTCCTTTGACAGCCCTCATCTGTCCTGTAAAGCTTAGGGAAAAACCTCCTGGAGAGAGGCCCAGCCACCCAGCTCTGCTGGCAGCTCAGCTCCCATACCCATGCCTTTCTGGGGCCTCCCAACACGACCTACCTCATTTTGGGGCTTCCAGCAACCCTCAGGCCACTCCAAATAATTGCCAAACCTGCCCATTGCCCCTCTGGGGGTGGGGAGGGATTTATCCTCCTCTGGCCATGGCAGGCACACATTCACTCATGTTGTTGGGGTGCAGATCTGCCCTCTGGAATCTCTGATGCCAAGTTAAAGTGTTTATTGCTGTACCAGGGTGACAACCCTCACCTTTCCTCAGACTCCAAAGAACAAACAGGCTCTCGCTCCAACAGAAAAGATTAAAATGCCCCAAATTATGGTGCTGGACACCAAATAGTGCAAGATGCCTTTTATCAGTGCAGATTCTGGCCTGCCTTCTCTTTGTAGCTGGTGTTAAATTGCTGGCTGAAGATAACCACTTATCACAGTTTACATGGCCATTTCTATTCCAGAAATGTAAGGATACTCGACTCTCTTGGGCTAATAATGCTCTGTCCATTTCTATCTCCAGCTCAGCTGAGGAAGCTGTTACATAAAATAAATGCTGTAAAGATGAAGTTGGCCATTCCCTCTCTTCTTTGCAAAGGTCATCAGCTCATTACGTTACTGAAGAAAATGTTAAGACTTTATATTCTGAGATAACAAAATCTGATTTCCACTTGCCCTTTTTATTTCAAAACAGGAAAACCTGCTATTTATTCCAACCAAAATATTGGTTCAAATTGAATGGGCAAGAGGTTCAAGAAGTGCTTGGGTTAACTTGAGGATTTGCTGCTATGGATTTTCTCCAAGCTGGCTGTCTTTGACACAACTTGCCACGGCTCCCCCATGTAGTTTTTAGAGCCAGACACACAAAGATATTTGCTCTCTGCTTTGAGTTAATTTTCCATTTCACCCCAAGTGCCCAGCTTTTTTCCTGAGTGGTTCTGGCACGTCTTTTCATTGCCTACACTCAATGATTCTGGTCTTAAGGCTCAGTGACATCCTTGGCTGTGTCCTTGCATAGGTATTGTAGCAAGGGAGAAGTGGAGGACTCTGGGCAGGCAGCTGGGATAGAGTTGATAGAACTGGGAAGGGAAAAGTGTAGGAGACAGTGACAGAAAGTAGGGGAGCCAAGGAATTGTGCCCAAGGAGGAGCAGGGCGAGGGAAGGGAAAGGATGGGCTGGGAAGAGGACATAGGGTGCCCAAGGAGGGTGAGAAACCCTGAGAGGACATGGGGTATCCAGGGAATTGAGAGCTGGAAGGAGGTGAGGAAAAATAAAAAAAATGAAACCCTGAAACTAAAACAGCTACTTTGAAGAAAGGCAAATTTATGAGGAAAGGAAGAAGATGAAATGATGGAGAGGCTTTGCATGGATGTGGCATTTCCACTCTGACTGCAGCTGGCAGAAGCAAATTTACAGGAGGGCAGGGGCATGATGACACCTGCTCACAGAACACCACAAGAGGAGCAGTGCCATTGCAGAGCCCCTCTCTGCTGCCCTCTGGCTCTGCCATCCCCTCCCTGCCCCCTCCCTGCCTCCCAGCTAAATTTATTCTGCTCCTGGTACTGTTTCTGTGCTGAACAAACCAGCTCTGTACAAATTAAGAGGACAAGATGTTCAGAAGTGGTAAATTCACACTTTTTTTTTTGTTTTCCTAGCACATAAAAGCGAATTTAGATTGCTGGTGGGGAGGGCAACCAAACTGAGGGGTGGGGAAAACTGCACAAAAAAGCATTTCAGTACTCAAAGAGCTGAATGCAACATATCAAAGCAGCTTCTAAATGAATCTCTGCATTACCAAGGTGGATTGCAGCAGCACTGATGCTGACAATAAATGGTGAGTTCCTTCCCCGAGAGGCCGGAGCAAACACACCCTTTGTCTTGGACCAGGTCTCTTTTATATTAAGTTTCCTATTTCTGCAAATACAGATGAAAATTTCCTGGCAATACCTGATCACTGTGGCCTCACTTTCTCTGGGTCAAGTGGCATTTGGCATCCTCTGTCCCCCTGTCAGTTTGGCCCCCTGTTAAAGTGGGTCTTTTGGCGTGGGGTGCAATAGCTGCCAAAGAGGAGCAGCACAGAGGGTCAGCCTGGGCAAGCTGGCAGCACCTCAGGGCCTGGGGGCTGCTCCTGAAACCAGGGACCCACTCAGTGCAGCGAGGGGCTGGTGGTCCTTCAGGAGCAGTTCTGTGCAAACGAGGAGCAGAAGAAAATCTGTTCTCTGAGCTGTCCCCAGAGAAATGCCCAGGAGCACACATCTGGCTGTCTTCTACGAGGCACTCGCAGGGCCCCCGTTTGCAAAGTTATGCACGAGCCCAAATACACAGATTGGAAAATCCTCTCAAGGCTGAAGTACCTGGTTTCCTAATTCCTTGAGCCAGAGGGACTCCTGTACCTGACTGCTTCTGTAAATTCTCACTTTAAGACCAGATTACTGCAGCTGTGGAGGGGTCTGCTACCCCCCCTTCCCTGTTCCATGGCTCGGTAAGGATTACATTTTTTTAGTGCAAAGATTAGCAATTCAAACAGAGGGAAAAGAAGCCTGAATATGCTACTCCCAATTGCTTGGTTTAATAAAAAAAAAAATTATTTCCCCATATTTTTTCAAGGAAAAGTGGCATTTCCAGAGGAAATGGATGGGTTCTTTTAAAGGGAAGGAAAGGAAGGGAAAACCAAAGCTGTTTATCATGTCAAATCCAGCAACGTTCATTGAAGAAGGACAAAAACATTGAAAGCTTCACATTAAGACTTAAATTCAGTTTTGTTTAAACTGGAAGAGCTGCCTTTTTTTCCCATTCCAAACATGTTCAAGAGCTGACCTTGCCCTGCAGGGGTGTTGTGCTCTTGACTTTCTTGGTGCTCTCCAATGACAGCTTCACTTTTATCAAAAAAGGAGCTAAGAACAATGGGGACTTGCTAGAAATCTGTAATTAGGATTTAAAGCCCCCTGTCCTTCAGGTTTTTCCTTGTGAGTGCTAGGGTTTCTCCAAGGGAAGTGATGTGCATTGATACTCTCCCTGTGAGGAGCAAAATCTCTCCTGTCAATGCAGTAAGGGCAGAGATGCAATAGGTTGTCATAAATCCAGCCCAAGACTCTCTTTCAAAATAATTACGCTTCAAGGGAATTTTAATCTCATGTTAACAAGGCCCCCTACAATCTTTGTGCTCTCAGTCATATTAGAAACTGATTTATAATTAATGACAACAGCAATGCCACTGCCTTTCCATGAGAGAGATCTTTAGCTACCTCCTCAGAAGGGGTTGGAAAAAAAAAAAAAAGAAAAGAAAAATATGAGAGAAAGGTTTAATAGCTGCTTTGCCATGTTAATAGTAAGTGCCTCTCACTCAGAAGCACCTGGAAGCATGGAATATATGAGCAAGAAAATCATCTTTATACACTGAGCATTTGAATAACAGTAGAAAAAATCTTATTTGAGTAAAGCCAAGAGTGTATTCCATGTGGCATAATATCCAGTAACTGTATTTTGCCTCTAGGGAGGTACTGAAGTAAACACTTTGACCAGAATTTGACAGTTGGCAGAGTTCATACTCAGGACAGGGGTGTTTGTGGGATGGATGTTCTTAAGAAGCCTGTTAGATATGAGTTTGTTTAACACTGAAATTTTTTTTTGTTGCAATTCCTGTTGACTTCTGCTCCTTTTATTTTCGCTCCAAGATTTACTCAATAAATAGGTCCCTAATGTATCTACGTTCTTCAAAAGCATTAAAAAATCTGGGTCTGATTAATTAAAATCTCATTATCCATCATAATTGCAGTAGGTATGCAAAAATATAAGATTTATTATTCAAGGAATTAATGCATTTCTAGAACTCTTTGGGGTTCATATGAGAGTTGGAAATGAGCACTGTATAATAATTTGTTTCAGGAGAGCTAATTAAGTCAGTTCATTTATTCAGTTATCTAAGCCTGGTCTAATCCCGTATACCACTAAAACCTTTTGATGCTCCCAACTTCATTACAGATTTGAATTTATATGAGGATGCAAACAGAAAATGTCCCTTCCATTTAGTAATGCCTGGCAAGTGCCAGGCCCCGGGTCCACAGGGTAAATCTGTAGCCTGCCCTTGCCTTCCACCCAAAGACAGGCTCCTCTTCATAGCAGGTACCTCTGGTCCTGCCAGGGCCCCTCCAGGTAACTCCAGCTGAAGCTGCCTCTGCTGCAGCCTGGCTTTGGACCCCGAGGGGCCCACCAGGGAGGAAGGGGGGTCACAAGCAAGCTGTGATCACAAGTGCTGCCACAGTTGGCATTTACTCTGCACAAAGAGTCTGTGTTGTGGGAAGAGAATGGTCCTTGTGGTCATCTTTATCCCTTTCTGCTTCTCTGCCTCATGCCAAACACTGGAGAGTACACACAGACAAAAGAGAGTCCACTCATCAGTAAACAAAGAGTATTTATTTAAGATGAGGATTAATTCTGAGTTCTGACTGCTTTCTGAGAATACTTACTGTGAGGGTGAGGAAAAGGCTGTCAGACCTGTTGTCTGCAGTCTCCTGGAGAAAAGCTTATTGGTTGCTTTTAAAGCAAAATATTTTTTTAGAAAAACACTGAAACTAATTATTCTTATTCTCATGTACATGAGTTTATTCCTTCCATTATAGCCCCACTCTATTTTCACGGAAAACAGGAAACCAGTCTTGGTATGCACTGTTTGGAGTTGATACCTATGGGGAATTATAAGGTAGAATTGGGTTGTGAGCTGTAAAACCTGCCTGCAGAGGCACATGGCAGCACAAAGGAGCCCATGGTGGCACAGAGAAGCTTCTTGTCTCCACCGGGCCCTGGAGGGAGGAGGTGTCACAGGCAGACCCCTACAAGGGTGTTGTGATGTGGCAACACGGGGTAGGTCACACCATGTGAGGAAATTCTGTGCCTTGGAAAAGTATAAAACCAGCTCATTCCTTTGAATAAACGATTCAGGTTCCCTGCTGGTCTGGGTCTGTCAGGATATCAGAGTTGAATTTTCATGAGGAAACCTCTGAAGGCTTCAGTTCCTTATGCTGACTGGCCATAACAGGCATCCATTTAATTTCTTTTCATAAAACCTTGCTATAAAACTAATTGTTGGGTCTGAAGCTCCAGGAGTATGTTGCATCCTTAAGGAGATCAAAGGGCCAACCAAGTAGCAGTTCTGGAGAATTTACATGAATATATTGCATGAGGTAAAAGAGTTCTACAGGAATCTTCTGGTTTGCCAAGAAGGACTGAAGAAGCGTTTCGGTCCTTGCACTGCTCTAATAAGGGGATTATTTATTAGCCAGCTGATGCAATAGCTCACTGGGTATTCTGACTTACAGTTTGCTGGTTTGCATGGGAGTTTGCAGATCTGCTTTCTGGAGAACTGAAGTCATAGCTACTTCAGAGAGATGAAGTGATGATGGCCTTTTAAAATTCTCTGCATCTTTTTTCTTGGCTGTGCACAAATACTTCATAAATTTTACATCCAGCTCGTTTTTTGCAGCCCCAGATGCCATAGCTTTCAATTAAGTAGGGTTTGGATTTTCTCTTCCATTTTGTAAAGAATCTCCATTATTAGATGTTGACACCAATTGATTATCCCTCTTTATTGCATCTTCTAAGAACATGGAGCCAATTAAATCCCACTGCCTTCCTAAGGGTGAACCAGCCCTGTAGACTCCTAATAGTCCCACCACAGCATGTTGTTCCTTTGTTACTAAGGCAGCAATTAACAAGTTTTTAATGGAACAAAAGCTCCCAGAGACAGGCACGGCATGATAATAGGAAGGTGTCTCCTTTTTGTCTTCTCAACATGGCAAGATCTTGTATAACCCTTCCTCCCTAGGGCTGAACAGCCTTGTCAAGGTGCTCAGTGTGGGATTTTTATTCCTTCTCTCTCTGCCACAGTACATCTAAAAATAATGATATTTACACATGTTCAATTATTAAAGGGTTCTAAAACCTAAATCTGAACTGCAGTCCTGTTTAAAGCAAGAGGTTCTTTTAGTGTCAGTAAAAGGAAAAGATTATCTTTTCTTACCAAGATGATCTCTGTGGTGCCATTGAGTTCTGCACTGTCAGGTTTTTGCTGATGGAGTAATTGTTTTTTAAAGCGATTCTTTCAGGTTTTAATGTCATGTTTATGCAAATTAAAACACAGCAGCCAAGAAGGAAACTTGTCATCTTTCCAAAATAATCCATAAGACTATTTTTTTAGATAAAAGTCTCAGTTGGGAAATAATTGCATCTGTGCATGAGATTAATAATAACTAAGTAATTTGCTATTGTTTTTCATTAGGAGAATTGGTTTTCAGCTGAGCTAATTAAAAATCCAAAAAGATGCCTCCTGAAATTCTGGTGATTTTTAAGGTAGATGAGATGTTATGGGATATGGTATGGAATGCAAAACACGTCTTTTCCCCCAGTGAACTTCAGCCTGTCTGGGTTTTATTTTGTGCTCTGGTGCATGCTAGGTAATTTTAGACTGGAAGGTAACAACTCTGTTGCATCTGCATTACTGGGGAGCCTTAGTGTCCCAGTCTACTCCTAAATGGCCCTTCTCCTTGAGGAAAGGATGGGCTGGGAGAAAGTCTAGTGCAGGGGTCAGTTCTGCAAAGTGAAGGAGGAGCCCTGGGCTGGATCACCAGACTGCTCTGTTTAATCCATGGCAGACAATGCAGTTGTCCTGTGTCTGTCTCCTTTGAAAATACAAACTTTGGTAATTCAATGTATTTCCCACTCTGGCTGAGCAGTGCTGCCATGGTCTCTGGAAGCAGCAGTAAGAAGGAGAGGAACTTGTCTCTTTGGAGAAAATGGACATACTGATGGTCAGTAAGTTTTCCAGTGGAAAGTAATGCTTCTGCCTGGGAAAGTGTTGGGTTTTCATTCTTCAGGATAAGGCATCACAGGAGGTGTTTAAGGGTGTTTGTGGTATAGCCCAGAATCTGCATCCTTTGGAAAAGCCTGTCACTGTGAGAGAGCTGCACTAAAACTGGAAACCATGTTGAGTGTGACAAATTTAGCCTCTGCTGTGAACATGGATCATCTTGGGAAGTTGTGAAGAAAATCTGTCCTAAGCTTTGAGAAAAGATTCCAAATTGAAGGTTTGTGTCAATGTGTGCTGAATTCATGGACCTCTGCTTATACCTGGATCTGGAAAGGTGCTGCTTTGCTTGTCTGTGATTTACTTCTCAAGGAAAGGAGAAGTAGGGAGTTGTTGCATTTCCTCAGTACATTCTTTCTTTCCCATACACACACACACACACATAAATATGTAAAACTAGAAATTAGTATTTGGCAAAAACTCCAGCCTGGAAACTTCAGCAAAAGGTAGATTTGATGTGGAAGCTTGTGACTTGAGACTCACTTCTTATAGTTCCTTAAAAATGTAATGGGTGAGGTGGAATCTGTCAATGCAATTAGTCCAGGCTCGGGGGAAAGCATTTCTTTTGGATAGCAGCATTCTCTGTGATGCACCCTGGTCTTTGTAAGCAACTGCTTCATCAGTAGGTAGGAAAAAACAGTATGTAGGTCTTGCACTTCAGTACTGTCACTTCAGTGTGATGCTTGAAATGCTTTAGCAATCATGTAGCTGCAGCAAACAAAATGTTAGTACAGTGAAAGACTGGAAGAAAACACAAGGTATAATCACACCCTTGTAAAATAACTGATGATACGTCTTCATTGGGAACTCAAGCTCTATTATTTCCAAAAGAGCACAGTACTGCAGAATGAGAGAGGATCTGGAGATGTGAATTTTAAATGGAAATTTTCTGCTTGTCTTTAGCCTTAGTGATGGAAAAGTCACTTTGAAGCTGGAGCTGTGTCAGGGTGTGTGTAGGAATATGAGTAACAGAGAAGGTGAATTTCTGGCTGCCCTTGCTCATAAGGTATTAAGAGGGAGTCAATTATACTGAAGGACAACAAATTGAAATTAAGAGGAACTGTCTGCACCATTAACCAGTGTGACTCTCCAGGACTGCATATGCAAGTGCTGAGAAACTCTGAAGAGGGATAACCTCTTCCCTAGGTGAGAGATTTATCTGGCAGCTTTGGTCCCTGTGTCATGGTTTGACACTGGCCCAACACCAGGCACCCACGAGAGTTGCTCCCTCACACTCCCCTGCCACAGCTGGGCAGAGGAGAGAAAAAAAATACAATGAAAAGTTCATGAGTTGAGATAAATACTGGGAAAACACACTCCAAGGGCAAAACAGGCTCTGCTTAGAGGTACAAAGTGAATTTATTACTAACAGAATCAGAGGGGAATAATGAGAAGTAAAATAAACCCTTAAAACACCTTTTTCCCTCCAGCCCCTCCCTCCCACCGACAGTGCAGGGAGACAGGGCATGGAGGTTTGGTCAGTTCATCACCCGAGGTTTTTCTTCTGCTGCTCAGGGAGAGGATTCCTTCCACTGTGAGACCGTGGGGTCCCTCCCACAGGAGCCAGTTCTCTGAGAACTTCTCCAGCATGGGTCCATTCTCACGAGCAGCAGAAGAAAACCTTGGGTGATGAACTGACCAAACCTCCATGCCCAATTTCCCTGCACTGTCAGTGGGAGGGAGGGAGGGGCTGGAGGGAAAAAGGTGTTTTAAGGGTTTATTTTACTTCTCATTATTCTCCTCTGATTCTGTTAGTAATAAATTCACTCCACAATTTAGGCTGAGCCTGTTTTTCCCTTGAAGTGTTACTCCAGGTCCACATCTCACTCATGAAGCATTTGTTAATTTTTTTCCTTTTCCCTCCTCTACCCAGCTGAGGCAGGAGAGGGTGAGCAAGCAGCTCTAGTGGATGCCTGGTGTTGGGCCAGTGTCAAACCACGACAACAGGTGAGAACCCTTTTAAAGCACCACCAGTAGACACTAGATCAGGGATTAGACAGCAATTATCTCAGACCTATTTTTGCTTTTCATGACTAATTAATTAAAAGATGCTTCTTCAAATTACCTAGACTTACTCAGACTAGAATTTTGATGCTACATGACTAGGAAAGAATCAATCATTCTGTTGCTTCATCCCAAACAGTTTAGGGTTTTTATTAGAAGTAAGCTGAATTAACCTCTTCATTTTACTAGCAGTAATCCAAGGCTAGCTGATACAGCACAGCTATGTAACCTTGACTCCAACTTCTGAGAAAATTACTAAGTTGTGAGAGTGAGCTATGAAAAACAAATAGAGAAAACCTAAGATAAGAAATATAAAACTGTAGGCAAAGGTAAGATTGTTCAGATAGGAGAGTTACAAGCTCGAGGACTTGAGAGGAAAAAAATCCCACCAACATGAAAATGTTTAAAGCCCTGTGGGGAAAAAAAAACACACACGCAAAAAAGACTTGGAAGTTGATGGTACATCACCAAGGATCTCTGTTCCAAAGAGGAACAGAGGTCCCTCCTTCCCCACCTGACTGCTGACTGCCTAGCCACTTTCTTTTATCCAGGCAAGGACAACAGGTTTATGAAGAGGTAATTCAGACTCTTCAACTCCTCATGGGAATGAGAGATCAGAGAAGAATGAAAAAAAAAAAAAAGAAAGGAGAAACATTGCTTGTCCTTCAGATATCCTTTAGTGACAAGCAAGGCACATTTTTGTGCTTCACTGCCAATTACTTAATGTGATAAGGTCTTTCAGATGTTTCAGCTCCATTCAGTGTTTTTTGTTGTTTCTTATAGCTCACACCACAGAAAAAAGTTGGTTTATAAACTATGTCTAGTGTAGACACAGAGCAAAATCTACCCTCCTTTATTTCTCATTCTGCAGAAGGTATTTCATAGGATTTAGAGTTGATGTGCACCCCATAAAGCCAGCTAAATTTATTCTTGAACACAGGGACACCACTATGGTTAGTGAGAATGAGGAGGACATAGAAATAGTGAGCAGCATGAGATTCACTCCAGAGGAAAACAAGTCAGCTTGTCAGCAAGTTCCAGCACAAAAAGGGCATTGATCTGCTTTAGTGAGTCCAGAGGAGGCCACCCAGTTGATCAGAGGGATGGAGCACCTCTGCTATGAGGAAAGGCTGAGAGAATTGGGGTTGCTTGAGAAGAGAAGGCTCAGGGGTGACCTATCTGTGGCCTCCCAGTACCTGGAGGGGCCTACAAGAAAGATGGAGAGGGATGGTTTATAAGGGCCCAGAGAAGCAGGACAAAGGGGTGATGGCTTTAAACAAGCAGAGGGCAGGTTTGATTGGATATTAGGAAAAAATTCTTCCCTATGAGGGTGATGAGGCACTAGCACTGGGTGCTCAGAGATGGGGCTGTCCCATCCCTGGAAGTGTTCAAGGCCAGGCAGGATGGAAGCTCTGAGCCACCTAGTCTATTGTCACTGCCCAAGGCAGAGGGGTTGGAATTAGACAATCTTTAAGGTCCTTTGCAACCCAAACCATTCTATAGTGGTTCATCTCTTTTTTTTACTCCCAAGACAGCCAAGGAGAAGCGCACTCCCCACAAACCAGCCCTGCCAGTGTAAGCAATGGGTGCTGACTAATCTGTAGATCTTGGGGTTTCCTACTGCTCAAACACACTGCAAATATGCACACAGAAGGGTAACTAGAACTTCAGAAAACACTTTTTTTTTAATGGAGAAATAATTTATTTTCAATTTTTTTTTTTCCTTTGGAGTTATGTTCTTTAGCTGATAAAACACAGGCTACATTTGTTTGTAAAAACAGGCAGGATGGGAAAAGCTAAGCCTAAACCAAATATTTATTCTGAATGACAGAATTTAATCAGTTAATTCACACAGAGACATCAATGTGAGCTCAAGAGCAAGCTAAAAATACTGTCAGAAAGTCATGGGTAAATCAAATAGGAGAGAAAAGTGAAGTAATTGTAAGGTGATTTACAAGTCTATTGCCTGGAAAAAATATTCCAGAGTACTTTAGAGTACAGGAAAGTACTTTAGACACAAAGAGTGGCTACAGTAACACAGAAACACTGTGAAAGCATCTACATCTCTTACTATGGAGTTCAATGTAGAGGAGCCAAATTTCTCCTTCCTCTTTTCTCTTACTACTGACAATGTTGAGGCTGCCTTGAGGGCATTTTCATATTTCAGTGTTATGAGACCCCCAGGAAAGAGACTCAAGTCACTCCATTGAAACTGAGGGCACAGCTGGTCCATCCCAGAGAAGGCAGACCTCGTACCTACCATGGAATCACAGCTGTTTAACAGCACACAGGACACCCCTCTGGGACAAAAGCTCCCACTGAAAGCAGAGTTCATGAATGTGATGCCTTCTGACATCAATGGAAACCATTCCCTTTGACTTTACCACCCCCTCCTCCACACACCCCCACCAGTATCCACAGCTGAATTATCCAGATCCTGAAGGTTATGTCAGCCTTTACCTATCTTATACAAGAGAAAGGAAATGTGCATTATAAGACTAATTGCAAGCTAGGAGTTGATATGTTATTTTGTGGTGGTATTGATACCTTTTCTGGTCTTAAAATCAAGAGTCGAACACGGTTAGAAGGGAAAAAGGGATTTTACCTTGGTATTTATTTTAAGGA
>JACBWW010000042.1:5859912-5888516 GCA_020086605.1 Lanius collurio
TCCCCCGTGGATCCCCATGGGCTCTGAGTGGATCTCTGCATCCCCTGTGGATCCCCAAGGGTTGTGAGTGGATCTCTGCATCCCCTGTGGATCCCCATGGGCTGTGGGTGGATCTCTGCATCCTCTGTGGATCCCCATGGGCTGTGGATGGATCTCTGCATCCCCTGTGGATCCCCGGTGGCTATGGGTGGATCTCTGCATCCCCCGTGGATCCCCATGGGCTCTGAGTGGATCTCTGCATCCCCTGGGGATCCCCATGGGCTGTGGGTGGATCTCTGCATCCTCCATGGATCCCCATGGGCAGCAGGGGCCCAGCTGCTCCACCATGGTCTCACCACAACCTGCAGAGGAATCTCAGCTCCAGCACCTGGAGCACCTCCTCCCCTTCCTTCTCCACTGGCCTTGGTGTCTCCATGTTGTTTCCCTCACATGTTCTCACTTCCTCCTGTTCTCTAGCTAGAAAAAAAAAAAACCATGTGTGCCCTTTGTTTTGATTTTCCTCTTAAATACTATCACAGAGGTGTTACCAACCTCTCATTGGCCCAGTTTTGGCCAGCAGCATGTCCAACTTTGGAGACATCAGTGATTGGCTCTGCTGGACACAGAGGGAAGCTTCCAGCAGCTTCCTCACAGGAGCCACCTTTGTGGCCCCCTGCTACCAAAAACCAGGCTGTGCCAAACCAATTCACCCTGGTTGTACAGGAGTGCAAACAACGAATCAGACACTCAGTGAAAAGGCACAGGAGAGAACTCCTTCACAAACTGATTCATTTGGGTCTCTGCAGCCCCATGTTTCTCACCCCTGAGGACTCTGTGTCCCTGCAGGAGCTGTGTCCTTGTTCCTGCATTGGTGTGCAGTGCACAGCAGCAGTACAACTTCAGACCATCAGGGTGATAGTGCAGTGAGAGCCTGGGATCTCTGTAGCTTGTGTGGGATGTGTGGAAGTCAAGAAAGCTGATCTGCTATGAAACACGCGTGCAAATGTGTTCTGCAGTGTCACAACATGGCTTTCCCATGACTCCTGTGCACGGGGAATTGAACTGGCTCTCATATTCTCCCAACCCCACAGACCTGCCCCTGCCCACTTGAGAACATGCAGGTTAACTTGTATCAGATGCTTCCCTCGCAGTGACACTATTAGAGGTCATTTCAATAACTTCATACACACATGCTTTTCCTGATAGGCTGTTAAACCATTTCCAACTGTCCAAATCTCCCTGCGTACCGTGGGATATACAAAATCATGGTATTGCCATTGCTGAGAGGAGCAAACTGCTGTCAGATTCCCCTCCATATTCTCAAAGAGCGAGTGTACAATCACAAATCCATTGAACTGCACTCCATTATCTCTTATTAATGGGAAATTGTCCATAAATTGCTGAGGCGTGACTGTGGTTTTTTTCTCCAACACAGCTGCAGTCTCTTTATCCTGTGATATTCCAGCCTCTCAATAATAAAAACAGAAAGTGGTGTGTGGGGGTGGGGAGAGGTGGGAGGAGGGGGCTTGAAACCCCTCATGCAGCATCTTCCAGCAGCCCCTGGCAAGAGGAGCTTCTTCCTTGCTGGCTTCCCAGCCAATGGGTGGCAAAGGGAGACGAGCAACTGGCAAGGACATACAAGAGTAGGAGCAGGAAAAGGTAAAGAATTTACCATGCCATGGTGAATGTGAGGTTGTATAGAGAGAAACAGTCCTGTTTACAGCACTGTTGTGGAGCACAAACACATTGGTGGGACGCCTTTTCCACACCACCAGCTTCCCCTCCTCCTACTTCCAACAGCTCTTCTCTGAAGAGGAGGGGTGGGTGTGGATGAGCTCAGAGAGCAGCCCAGCACTCACCAAGGGCTTCCTTGGAAACTTCCCTCTTACCTTTTATATATATATATAACAGCTGGGAATGAGAAACCATTGGGATGGTTGGATTTTCAACAGGACTCAGTGCTCCTTGGGACAGGACAAAAATCTGCCACATCCCAGAAGGAGACACTGAAAACCAAAAGCTTCTGAACCTGGCCCAAAGTTGTTGTTATTCATGGCTCAAGTGGTGCTTGAAGGGGTAAGATCTTGGAAGGGACAGTAAAAGGGAGGCAAGGCTCTTAAATCAGGATGATGGCACCAAGTTCTGTTGAAGCTGGGTCTATGGAGTGGCTGGCTTTGCAATCCTAGATCCCCCTTCCCATTTCAGAGCCCCATGAGTTACCTGCCTGCATTTTGGGCATATCTACAAGCAACACAAGTACTCCTGAAGAACAGGAGCCATGCAGCAGGGCAGAGGTCCGGGCACATTCAGTCATTGACCCATACACATGATCCCATTCCTCCTGTCATGTTAGGATGAGGAAATGAGCTATTTTTTGTGGCAAGTAATAAAAGGCCATACAGTTTTCCCTGTGTTAATTATACTACAGACTGTTTAATTCTGTAAACGAGCTGCTTGGCAGGCTTTCAGAGCAATTACACAACTCCCTCTCCTGCTCTCCCTGTGGTAGCTCAAGAGCAGCTCAGCTGTGAAGCTGATGAGCCTCAGCACCATCCACCTCACAGTGGATGTCTGGTGAGAGCCTCTGTCCTGGCAGCCTGAAAAGCTGGGACACCCCATGGTGTGCTTGAGCTTCTGTGCTGGGTTGGAAGGACTGAAACCTGCAGAGGGGAGGGAAGATGTGCAGTGGAAGCCACAGCCAAGTTAAGGAAGAAATAAGATGTGATTAATGGGATCTGAGGGCTAGACATTTTTAAAGCAAGATGTTTGAGGCATGGTCACCAAAGCCTTTGGAGAAAGTCTCTGTCACTATTGGGGCAGATATCTGAGTCTTTGAGGGGCTTGAGCTCTGCCTGTCCCTTAGCCATCAGCATGTGGGCAGTCAGCTGCTTCTGGCTCTTCATGAGTTGAGAGGAAATAATGATCCCAGCCCCCTGCTTTGGAAGAGTGCTTTGGGATCAGCTGCGGAAAGACCAGCAGGTATCATCAATGTGAAGAGGGGAGAAAGGACAGCAACCTCTGGGTGTGACATTTGAGGGACTTCAGATCTTGACCAGGCTTGAAAGGGAATGACCTACCCTAAATAAAACAGCAGAATTCCCCCTGGGTTCCCATGATGACTTTGCCCTACAATAAATGTTACAGGACACAATGTACCTGTAAGCTCAAGGTTGCTCTCCCAGTAATTACTGTGCTCTGAACTTCTTGCCCGAGGTCTGCAATGTAAAACATCCTGGAAAAAATGCCTTTAATTCTTTTTTTAAGTGGCAAATGTGACTGTGGACACTGAGCACCAGCTCTGCTTTCTTCTAGCAATGCAATTTTCAAGCAAGCAAAATAGAATCATCCAAAGCACAGTTGAAAGTATTAGTCTTTTATGAGGATGCTCAATAAAAATGAAAGGATTTTAGAATTTGTTGAAGAAAATTATGGCGTTGAAGAGAGTAGTGGCTTTTAGTCCTTTGATACATAAGGATTTATAATGCAATGTAATAGAGGCATTTTTCCCCAAGGGATATGTGAATCCCATTACCTCCCATTACTTGCCATAAATTTAATATTAAAAGTTTTTTTATTTAGGATGACATGTAGAGATGGATATGTATGAATCAGATTCTTGACAGGTTTATACTATATTTATGTTATATTAAAGTAATTTATGTTTATATTGTTTTATATCAATATTGCTTCAGTTAAAATTTTGGCCTTTAAATGCTATTTATTGATTTATTCTTTTTTTATTATTTCCCCCTCATTGTCTGTGTTGTTTGAGGGGAGGAGGAGGTTCACTTTACATATGGACTTTCCCTGTACTTCAAGCCTGGCTGGAAACTGATTGTGGGGCCATATTAAATAATTTAGTGCCTGTGATTCCAGAAATCAGGGTTTAGGGTGAGCCCAACCTTTCGAATATGACTGTCACTTCCTGCTTGTGTTTTGTGACATATTATAGAACACTGCTTCTCTGTGCAGCAATTTTGTCATTATACAAGATAGAAAGAAAAATGAGAAATCCATTACAAGCCAGACTTTGTTATGACACAAGAGAAGAATCCCTTGGGAAGTTAGATTAAATTCTCTTTGAAAATAAAATAAAAATGCCACCATGCTTGACAACATTAGATTTATTATATATTTATTCTCAGAAGCTCTAGGTATGCTCCTGTCAAAGCTTCTTTAGATGCTGAGATATGTGAGACAAAGCAAATCATTCCTTGAGTCATTGAAAGGGAAGTTTATTACAGAACTGGAATTAAAAGATTTGAATAAGAAGAGAAATCTGTGGTTCCATCACGAGTTGGAGGCTGATTGCTCACTGCCTATGTGAGCCACTTGAACCAGCTCAGCTGTGAAGTTTATACATGCAGGGAGAGGTGCCTGCTATGAACTTGGGTTTTAATGTGATTTAGGCCAAGTTGTTTCATTCCACCACAGAGTGAACTCAAAGAACAGCTCAGTAGGTCGGTAGGGCTCGTCTAACATGCATTATCAACTGACTGGCCACACCTTACCAGCTGACTGGCCACACTTTGCCACCTGACTGGCCACACTTTACCACCTGACTGGCCACACCTTACCAACTGACTGGCCACACCCTATCAACTGACTGGCCACACCTTATCAACTGACTGGCCACACCTTACCACCTGACTGGCCACACCTTACCAGATGACTGGCCACACTTTGCCACCTGACTGGCCACACCTTACCAGCTGACTGGCCACACTTTGCCACCTGACTGGCCACACCTTACCACCTGACTGGCCACACCTCACCAACTCAGCTGCTCTGGGCTCTTTCCCCCTGTCTCAAAACAGGAAAATGCCATTTTGTGTGATTAAATCCCAGAGATGTTGTGCATATTCAGACATTTTTTCTACAGCCAGTCCTCATCCTACAAGGAGCTGGGCATGCTCACATCTGATTAATTTATGTCATACTATTATACTCCAGGCCTGGGAAATTGGAATTAATGGAAAGATTGTTCTTTCCACTACTGTGCATCATCCTAGATAGTGAATCTTAGAAGTACCAGCTGATTCATCTTCCATGGTCTGCTCCCAGAGGTTAGAGGTGTGTATATTAGGGAGCTGGGGCTGTTGTCATCATGACTGAATTTTCTGCAGGAAAACTTGCAGAAGAAAGGGGGAATGAATTCCAAACAGCATCAGGTTAGAAACAGGAAAGAAGACAGTCAAGAGGAGTATGAACCACCTGGAGCAGGTGCATCCACGTTGAGACCTACTTTTTCCCTAGGTTCCAGGCACGGTGGGGATGAATGTGCAGAAGGTAGCTCTCTGTGTAAAACAGACACGAAAAGTGAGGTTGTAACAATCAAGCAAACAAATGCTGGGTGCCAGCAGTGCCTTTGCAGTGTTACAGCAGCTCATGTCTTCAGACCTGTGGGAAGTCCCTGTGAGATTGACTTGCTCCAGGGTAGTAGCTAGTTGTGAGCCTCAGAAAGCAGGGGAGCAAGAAGGTTTTCCTTGCCTTTATGGCATTTCCACTGTTCAGGAACTATAATGCCAGAAAATGAGGCCATCTTATTTTATGATTCCCAGATGTGTCAATAAAAGGCCTGTGGGGGGGAAAACAGTGCATAAAAATACAGAAGCAGAAAGCTCCAGGCAGCAACTCTGAACTAGGTAGAGAAGAAAACTGTATGTTTGCTGTGGGGGAAGGTGTACTGTCCAGAAGGGAAGAGGAGTGAGGGAAAAGTAAGGAGGTTAAACAGACATTTGAAGATGAGGAAAGCTGAGATGAGAAATGGTGAAAGAAGCTACCTGTAAAAATCAAAAAATAAATGAGACTTATGGCTTATTAAATAAAATGCTTCGATCCCCAAAGTTTTCCTTCTGTACATTAAAAACCCTATGAAAGATTCTGCTTCTAACTGTGATTTTAGCTTGAAGTTCCCAACTCCAGCACTTTGAGAGAGAATTAGGATTCATTTAAAACCATTTATTCCTTTTCATACAATAAAATCTATATAGTACTTTCCTAAGTGAGTACCCATTAAGGGGACAAAGCTATGAAAGAGTCATTTCCCCTAAAATATGTAATCCAATAAGGTTTATTACCTCCCATTTCGTGAATGGCAGAAGCCTATCAAGTACATGAACAAGTTTCCAATCATCCATCCATTTGTCTCCTAGAAGATGTACATCATGCAGTGTACCCAGCTCTTCCCTTCCCCCACAGGCCAAACATAGCACCAGATTTGTTTATGCATCATTTAATTTCTTATCTCTTCTGCAACACTTTAACTTTGTCTTTTATCTTCTCGCCACTGCTGAAAAGATAAATTTCAAATACAGCTCTGTCCTGCAGTGCCCCTGACAGCCAAGTCTCCCTGCACTGTGGCTCCATGAGCCCTCAAGGGGGGCTGCAGGGATCCATCAGAGAGTAGCAATCAGCCTGGTGGGGTTGGGTCCTGCAGGGATCCATCAGGGAGTAGCAATCAGCCTGTTGGGGTTGGGTCCTGCAGGGATCCATCAGAGGGAGGCCATCAGCTGGGTGGGGTTGGGTCCTGCAGGGATCCATCAGGGAGTAGCAATCAGCTGGGTGGGGTTGGGTCCTGCATGGATCCATCAGAGAGAGGCCATCAGCCTGTTGGGGTTGGGTCCTGCATAGATCCATCAGGGAGTAGCAATCAGCCTGGTGGGGTTGGGTCCTGCAGGGATCAATCAGGGAGTAGCAATCAGCTGGGTGGGGTTGGGTCTTGCAGGGATCCATCAGGGAGTAGCCATCAGCCTGGTGGGGTTGGGTCTTGCAGGGATCCATCAGAGAGAGGCCATCAGCCTGGTGGGGTTGGGTCCTGCAGGGATCAATCAGGGAGTAGCAATCAGCTGGGTGGGGTTGGGTCCTGCAGGGATCCATCAGGGAGTAGCAATCAGCTGGGTGGGGTTGGGTCCTGCAGGGATCCATCAGGGAGAGGCCATCAGCCTGGTGGGGTTGGGTCCTGCAGGGATCCATCAGAGAGAGGCCATCAGCTGGGTGGGGTTGGGTCCTGCAGGGATCCATCAGGGAGTAGCAATCAGCTGGGTGGGGTTGGGTCCTGCAGGGATCCATCAGAGGGAGGCCATCAGCCTGGTGGGGTTGGGTTGGTTCTCTGCTCAGTAGTGCTCAGCTGGAGATGGTCTCTGTAGCAAAATTGATGCTGATGGCTGAGTCCCCAAGGAATGTGACACACGTGTGTTCCCTGGATCTGTGGCCAGGGCTGGTGGCAGGAGGAGGAGGAGGAAGAGGTGAGGGGTTATGTGACACTCCCCAGCCAAGCTCAGTCTCCAAACTGTGATTTCTTTTAGATAGTGGGGCCAGAGTTTTGAGAAACAGGGGAATCTCTTCCTTTGGTGGTTAAATTCCTTGTAGGACTTGCCCAAAGTGTGAAGCAGATAATTGGTGGCACAACTCCCTTTCATCTTTGGAAAAGAGGAGAAGTTTCCTCCCCTGATCTGGAGCACTGCGGTGAAGACACACAGAGTAGAGGTACTGCAAGATCTGAGATATTGTAATAGCAGGGACATCTGTACAAAATCCTTTTTGGGCAAAGCACTTTAAAAACAGCCTGTTGGTGCAGCTAGTGAGTACTTCCCATAGTGTTTGTGGGTTCACAAAATCTTGGTAGCCAATTATAGTTGATGCTGGCATGTAGCACCAGAAGCTGTATTTCTGGAAACCAACCCCACTTTTTAGCTGCTTTTAAGGTATGGAATGGGGAAAGTAGTATAAGATTGACTCTTTCCATCACCTTGGAAAATGAGATTAAATGAACTTAAATGCTGCTTTCTTTAGGCTGAAATCTGTCCATATCCTTTCAGGTCTCTCAAGTAGTGGCAGAGCAGAGGGAAACTCTAAAACATTAAAAAGAATACAACCTTTTTTAAAAAAGTCAGAGGACCTCTAGAGTTAGTGTTTCATCTGATATTTAAGTGATGGGGTTTAAAGCTGACAGGCATTCTTTGCTCCTATGAAGAGTTCTGGCTAAAAGAGGGAGGAAAGACTAGAACCAACCTTCACTTCTGAAGCTATTTGGTGCTGACTGATTCTGAATTAAGTACAGAATTCGGAAGAAATCTGTTTCATGGAAGTTTGTACTGGAGGAAAGGAATTGCAGTTTTTCATCTAGAAGTTACATTTTTGAGGAAATTACATTTTCTGTGAAGAAGAATTAATACAGTTTTGTAATATTTTCTAGCATATTCCACTCACAAGCTGCAACTCTGCCCTGCTGTCCAGATGTGGGCAGATGGGCACTTTCTGAGAGCTGCAGGGCATGGAAAAGTGGGTGGGGCAGTTTTTCTCACTAATCCTGGAGTATGTCAAAGAGCAAGAGGAGATGTAACCCTGTACCTTTCCTCTTTGGAACTGTCTTGACTCTTAAATTGTTTGGCATTTGGTTTTTTTTTTTTTTTTTTTAATATTTTAATATTCCTGGCTTTCTTCTTTGATCTCTCCACAAAAAAAAAATACATATATGCAGCAATTCAGCACTCAGTGTCTGAGCAGGGGAGAAGGGTGGGCAGTCTATTCTCACCTTGACAAGCCCCTGCAGAGAAACTCCTACTACTGTTAATGGGAGCTGCTGGCACACATGAAAGAGAGAATTTATTCCCAGGTTGTTAAGGTTTTTTATATTTTTTTTTCTTATTTTTTTTTTTCTTATTTGAATTGCTGTTGTCAGACAATGCAGTAAGAGGATTTGCATGGTAATATGATGGCTGATGGATTTCTTGCAATAAAATCCAACAAGCTGGTTTATGAGGTATTTTATGTATTTCTTATTTGTATTATAGGAGCAGCAAGGAGCCCGGGGATATGTCTCCTCTGCGTGAAACTCTTTGCATATATGTTACAAATAGTCATGCTCTGTGTGTTTTCTCTCTGTTTGGGTTGGCTTTCTCTCTCTTCTCACTTACTGTGAAGTAAGCACATATAAAGGCAACACATTTGTATGGATGTTATTCATCACTGTTTGTCCTGTGATAATTTGACAAATAAACCCATATTGAAGATACATGTGAGCACGTTTCCCTCCTGACAGGAAAGACTCACAAAAATGGATGTCATGGCATAAATTGATATGAAAAAGGAATCCGATTTGAATAAGAAAATACATTTTTTTCCCCCCAAACGCACTAGTTTTCACACTAATGCGAGTAAGCCACATGTGCAAGCCTTCAGCCCTCATTCTTCTTGCCAGTACCAGGGAAGGTGTGATAATTTTGTCATCTGTGCTGCTTGGTTTTCCTGGGCGTTAGCTTTGCTTCCAAATTAGACTCCACGCTATTAATGGCTCAAAAAATAATGTGCTAAGTCAGTCAGCTTGCAATTTTAAGAGAAAGAAAAACAAGGAAAAAACCCCACAGATTTAAAGGTAGTCCTAATTCTCAGCTATGCTATGTCTGCACAGCTCCAGCAGTCCTTTTAAAATTTTCTTTTTCCCTAGAAAATGATGCACTTTCTCTGAAGACAATAGGTCTGTTCTGATTTACATCAGCTCAAGATCTGTCTCTGCCTAACTCACATTTTGCCATGAAGCGACGTCCACTTCATTTTGCTTGGAAATGTCAGCCCTGTTGAATTAAATGAATGTATTTGGTTATGGGAAGAGGGGGAAGTCTCAGTAAGGACAGGGAAATGTGGATTTTGAAGAATGATCTGCTTTCTCCTGCTTTCCTGCCTCAAATATGTAACTTTTTGTGTGTAATTACCTGGAAGGAAAAAAATAACAATGGGTGTGGAAAAAAAATCCTAGGGAAGATTGTTTTATTATCCCAGTAGGAAACAAATCCAATTTATGGATGAATTATGCACATAGAACTACATTTAGGAAAGTAAATTTTAGGGAATTATGAAATTGAGTGAGCCAGGTCCACTGGGAGGAAGCAGTGAAAATGAAAGGGGTTAGTAGAAGGCTGGAGGATGCTAACTGGAACAGTAATTAAAGCAGAACAGGTCCTATTTCCTTTTGGAAAAAATGGAAATTAGAAAGAGAAAAAAAATAAGAGAAACCCTGAAGAAGAAGAAAATCCACAAGAGAGGAGAGTGGCATTTCACAGGGGAGTACACAAGAGTTGAAAGAAAGAGCAAGAGCTGGGAGTTGAGGAAGGTTGGCAGGGAAAGAGGGGAAGCAATAAAACAGAAAGCTGGAGAAGTCAAAGTGCAGAGTGAAACAAGGATGAGCAAAACAGCGAATTTCATCATCGTGCTCTGAGAGGCCATCAGAGCTGCCAGGCTCTGCCCCAAATACCCAATCCCCTACAGACCCTCTGTTCCCATTCAAAAGAAAATCCCCAAAATCTAATTTTGTTCTGTCTTTTTACTGGTTGAAGGCGCTGGGAAAGGGGCTGGGGGTTATGATCCATCTGCTGTTGTGCATGGAGTGTGCAGGGAAAGGAGTGGCTGTGAGGGGTCACTGGGGACCAAGGCAGCACGAAGTGAACTCTAATGGGCAGGGAGGACTTCAGAAAAATGAAGTGTTGAGGCTGCAGTGTCCCTCCTGAGGCTCCTTCTGAGGGCTTAAATTGGAAAGGCTTGGGAAATACTGTGGTTAAATCAAGTGAACCTTTCCTGAGGGATTCCCCAGCAAAGGATTGCACTGTTTCCCTCTGGGATGGAGAGTTGTGCTGGACTGGGAAGTGGGGCAGAATAACAGTAGCCTTTAGTCCACTCTTTTTATTTTTAATGAAAAACCTTCATTAATGGGGCAAAAATTTAATAAAAACCAAGTTGATAATGATGTTGAATAACACAAATCAGGATGTACTAAAAACCACAGAAGGAACAGAGAATAAATACAAATTAAGAAACTTAACCTTGAAAATGGGAAGGGATGAATTTTTTAGGGGAGATTCAGTGACAAAAAGGCACCTAGAGTGACATGTCCTTTCTCTGTAGCATAAGTCTGACTCTGCAATGCAGGAAAGTTCCAGGTGCTAAAGGATGGGTATCCCCAGGGCTGGACAAATCCCATCTGAACCCCACAGGGCACCAAAGGCTCAGGCAGCACATGTTAAAAGGATCCTGAGCAGCACTAGGAGTAGAGAGGTGCTTGTCCAGGAGTGCCTCCCTTGCCTGGAATGTAGCTAGAGAGCTTTGTCTGCTCCTTGAAGGCACATCAGAGCAGCTGCCAGGCTCCTCCATGGTGGTGTTTCTGGCGTGGCCTGAGGACAAGGATGGGATGTTCCCACTCACAAGCTCTGGCAGGTGAAGCTGGGAAAAATCTCCATCTCAAGCTGCCAGCTCCTCTTTTCTGTCACGTTGCCTTCTCTGTGCCCACGTGCAGGACGGAGCTGTGAGGGCTCACCTGTGCCTCTCCCCCCACCTGAGGACTCAGCTGCAGAAGTTGTAGCTCCTACTGGCAATGATGGGCAACCTCCTCCTCCCCCTTGCTGGTGAAGCTTTCAGGGAGTGCAGCTGTTCAATCCCTGGGCAGAACACAGCACCAGTGCTGCGCTCACCCCTTCTCCTCAGCCTTGGGGACCATCTCACCCCTCACTCAGTGCTCAGATGCCTGCTCTTTGTTGTGAAACACCTACCTACAACCTCCCTGTGTCCTGGGAAGCCTCAGGGGTTTTTGTTTTGCCAAGCTGTTTGCCTGCTTCTGTTGACCTCTGACTAAGTGGTGTGAAAGGCCAGGCTGGACAGGGCTCTGAGCAACCTGAGCTAGTGGAAGGTGCCCTGCCCATGGCTCGGGTATTGGACCTGTTATCTTTGAGGTCTCTCTCTACACAAACAGTCCTTTGACTCTAAATTGTTGGGAAATAGGACTGGATGCTACAGCTGCCCTTTAGAGGCACCAGCTGACTCGTTTTGTTATCCAAGGTGCCCTTTGTTTTGGTGGAAAGTGTTGCTGTGCCCATATGGACATATAATGGATATGTACCTGCACGTGAAGATAAACGACCTTCCATAGGTCAAGACTTTAGAAGCCCTCAATATTTGGTATGAATTGTACCACTTTCTGATAAAATCTTTCAAAATCAGTACTGGAAATAAAGATGTAGATCAGAACTTAGGTTCTGAGTTTGCTTCAGATCTGTGAGCTGCTCTGAACAAGATGCATCTGAGTAAAATGCATTTCTTTGGAAAAGAAGAAAAGAGCTTGATGTGTATATTTTGTTTAAAAAAAAAATGCATAGAGATAGGAGGATATGCAAAAGTGGGTTTAAAGCTTTCCTATTAATCAACCAAAGTCCTAATAAAACAACTGTGCAAGTAATTGTTCTTCTGCACATCCAACAGTGTTGAGCTTCTTTTGATGTTTACCTCAATTTCTTGTTCACCTTTTATTTGAGTCTGCAATTAACACTTGTAATGAAAAAGGAGATGACGTGCTGCTGAGAAATTCTGGTGTTAATTAAAATTATTAACAATTGGAGAAAAATAAGCAAGGAAAAGGAGGCAATAAATAAAAAGGTTTGCGTATTTTTTTATAATTAAGGAGGAGTAAAGCACAGAGACTGTGTTTCTAAAGAGCTTCCTTGAAAATGAATTATGAAATTTGGCCAAAAGGAGTTACAGTGAAATTTCCTCTTTTTAGAAGGATTGGCATCCCCCATGCTCTCTTCAACAGCATTTAGGTTTGCCAAGGCCATTGTATAAGGCTGAATTTCATTTCTGAATGAATTACCCTAATCTACAGAAGAACAATAGGGAAAATGAGCTCTGCAACAATAGACAAGGAATGGGAGTGTGATTTATCTTGCAGAGTGAGCATTTGGGATTGGGTGGAAGTCTTATTCAGAGAGGAATAATGCAAGGGTTTCTTCTGAGAGCAGCTCACCCACCCAGCTCTGCCACTGTGCCTGCTGAGAACTCCCCAGTGACAGTGGGCCCACTGAGGATTTGGGGAACCTGGAGTCTTAGGAGCACCTGGGGCCACCACTGTGCTCACAGCTTCAGGCACTGAGCTCCTTCCACCACATGGGTGTTTGGCACCCAAACATGCCCTCAGATGCCAGCCCAAATCTGTTCTGAAAATTAGTGCTGGCCTCCCAACATCATGGAAGGACTTGCAGAAACTCCACCTGCGTCAGGTAAAATTAATTGGGAGGTGCTTTCCAGGAATGTGCTTGGAAAAGGTGTTGTGAATGATGCTGGAGAAGGGAGCAGCAGCAGGGATGTGGGTGCATGTGGAAGGTGGCCACCTCTGCCCTGTCCCTCTGCATCCCACAGAGCACTGTCGGCCATACAGGAAAGTAGCTGCTGCCTGCTTGGTGGTATTTGCAGGTAGCTCACCCTTTTCACATGGGCTAAAAAGCTAAGAAACACCCAGAGCCAGTTCAGTATCTTGGGATATTACAAGGAACTGCTCTGAAGCAGTATTTTTATATTCAATTTCTTATCAAAGTTATTACATTTGCAATATTAGAGAGTATGACTAATTACTTCCCCTCCAGAGAAGCTATTACTCAAGAAGGACCATTAGTTTCCTGCTCAGTGCAGATGCTCAATCATGGCATGGGAGAAAGATATTTTGTGGTTTCAAATTTCCTCCATGGCTTTCAGGATGTTACCTGCAATTAGACTTTCCATGGGAAATTAGTTTAAAAAATCCCCTAAAGGAAGTGTCCTCGAGCTTGAACAACGCTGGAGTTTGGAAGAGGCTGTCAAGAACCCTCTGAGAGGTTCTGTGTCTCTGGTTTGGAGTGAGCTCTGCAGATTGGAAGTGGTCAAACCAGTGATGGAAACCACGGTGTTTCCCCAAGGAGGGCTCTCGTGGCTGTGCTGAAGCCTCTCAGGGGCTGGAGGTCATTACCCAGCCCTACACCTCAAAACTCTCAGGGATCAAGAGAAACAAGCCTGATGCAAGCCATCTGACCCAAAACTAAATGGAAAATCTATAAAAGAAATGAATCCCACAGATCTCTGACTTTATGGGTTTTTTTCCTTCCCTTTTCTCAGCTGCTGGGTTTGTTTCTTCTTTATGTATCTACTTTATTTTTCTTTTATGTCACCCCTCTAACCACCTTCTTGTAGCTGTTCTTTATGACAGATTTTAAGCTTGTTTTCCATCTAAGTAACCAATTTCGTTCTTTCGGTGTCATAGCATCTTTCACTGAGGAATTAGATTTGACTGTTGAGAATTAAAACTCTAAATATCCTTCCCTTGAGACCTATAACTTGGTATTGAGTGAATCGTTACTCAGTTGGAAAACTCCTCTTCAGGGAGAGTTCAGGTAAGGACAGAGGAAAAATCCTCTGAACTCGAATATTTCTCACATCAGCAACTAAATTAATCACCCAATCTTGCCAGATCTTGCTGATGAGGGAAGACATTACTGAAGAATTGAGAAACTCATAATCTGTAGTATCTTAATCCTCACAGTTTGCAAGAGAAGTAGAAAGTTACTGTTTTTTTCCTTTTAACTTCCCAGAGCCTGAGTGATGTGGTCTGGGCCTCTTAGAACTGTGGCATTTAAATTTAGGATCGTTTAAGCTTAAGGTCAAGGTCAGTCCACTGCTCCATTCTTCTTTGTAAGATAAGACACTTGAAGTTGAAGTATTACCTAGTAAGTATGGCTGTGGAAAAAGCTAAAAAAGGGGAAAAGAAGTTGTTTCCATGACATTTTAGAGCTGAGTAATTATAGAGGAGGAGGGAAGAAACCAAAAAAATGCAGACTCTACTGGTATGTTTTTCTCCCTACTCTTAAGGACTTCATTTCGTTCTTTTAAATTTCTCAGGCTTGGAGGTGGAGGGAAGGAGAAAGGTTTTCACCTCAGCTGTCCTCACAGGAGTGTTTCTGAGCATTTTTCTGGGAAGACTGTGGCACTTGGAGGTGCTGTGTGCTGCACTCCACCTTCTGTGGCTCACCTGGGGGACAGCAATGCAAGGAGCACTGGCCCAGTAAAGGCTGGCTGCTGGCCTGATGTGCCCTTCCACTGCCCTGTAGTACCTTACTGGGCCAACAGACCTCGTGGTTCTGGGGAACAGTGTGTTGGTTAGCAGAAGGTTCCAGCCTCGCTGTTTTGGGGCAGGAAGCAGGATGGGATGGCTCCCCAGCTGGCTCCACTGCAAATGTAACCCCAGGCCAGCTCTGCTGGGGCCACCCTGGGCCACTCTGGGTGTGCAATGCAGTGTTTTGCATCTGTAACTGCTTGCAAGTTCTCCATGTGCTTCGTGTAGGGGCTGATTTAACCCAGTGTGGGAAGGAGCTGCCAGCTGCAAAGGAAGGGGCAGGTTTGGGGGTTGGTGGCACTGGTGACAGCCAAGCTAAAGAGCAAATGTACATTTTCCCGTGCCCCAACATACAGCCCTTTCTGAACCCTGCCTCCAGAGGATGATTCTTGCTTCATCAAGCAAGGAGGCTTCAACCAGAAAAAAAAGAAAAGGAGAAATGCCTGTCAAGCTTGTGCACTATTAGGGAAGAACTAGAAGATGCTCTGTGGGAAAACCACCTCAGATAATAGAATTTGAGTGTGTTCAACTAAGGGCATGGGGAAGTGTGGAAGCCCAAACAGACTCAGTAAAATATCATCATCATCATCATCATCATCATCATCATCATCATCATCATCATTGTAATTTGAGACTGCCACACATTACTCTGTCCTGTATTTGTAAAACAGGAGGTTTTTCTACCTAGTACGACAGTCAAGCAATTACAAATTCACATTGCTGAAGACACGGATTAGTTGTATTCATCCAAACAACTTATTTATTTGTGGGTTTTGGTTCTGGGCTGACATCCTCTCAGAGAAGCTGCTTTCAGTTGCCAAGGAGCTGTAGCCTGGTCCTGTGGTAACACTAATTGTGCTAAAAGTGCTAAAAGTGGGAGGGCTCTGAGCCTGGGTGGGCTCTGGGAAGCACATCCTCCCTCTTGGGGCCTGGCAGGGTTCATCACAGCAGCAAACTCTCTCCCAGGAGGTCCCAAGTTGTAGTCCCAAAATGGGAGAAGGAGTCCAGCAGGGAAGGAAGACCCTAATTCTGCAGGTTAGCCAGTGTCAGCCCAGGGAGCAGAGAGGGGGTCAGCAGCTGAGACGCTGTCCCCTAAAGACTGTCTTTATGGCAGGTCACTGTGCTGGAAGGGGTGTCCCACTGGCCTGTGGGCACACAGTCTCCAAGGAATGTGATGGCAGGAGCAATGGCTGGATGAGCCACATGTACAGACTGCAGGTGTTCAGACTCTGAGAAACAGCTCCTGCACCCTCAACAGATTTTATATCTACTCATATTCAAGGACTGGGTCAGGTCATCCTTGATCAGTTTTGATTGAAGTATCATTCAAGTAAAAATTGCTTTTCATGGGTCAGGAGATACTCTTCAGAATCTGACTGCCTGCTTGAAATGTGAATGACTGATTTATTTATAAGTGTCCTGGAAACTCAAGAGGTTGTGACAGACCTAAGGGGAGAGCCCCTCAGCTGACCTCTGCCCTTGCAAAGCCATCATAGACAAAATTGATATTGGCTCAAGGGAGCTGTACATTAGTGAAATGTAATGTCAGTTCAGATTTTGTCACATCTTGCCATAAAAAAAATCATTAAGTTGGTCGGATTTAAAAAAAAAAAAAAATTAAAAAATTGGTAGCAGAAAGCCATTCAGACATGAGCCCTCTGGAAGGGAGAGAACATAACACAGGTATTGGTTACTTTAAATCTCCAGAACAGCTTCATTTTTCTATTTCGGCAGTGGTTGTCTCTGCACTTTGCTCTTTTTGGAATAGCAATTACAGCATGTCTAGTAAGAACTCATGACAGCTTAGGACCTCACTTTAAAGGCAGTCGGGGTTTTTTTTTATCGAGGAGGCAAGAAAAAGACATTAATACAACTTTAGATCTCTGCCAAATCCCAGAAGAGATCCAAGCTATTAATATAGACACGTGTGCAAGGCACGATACACTGGTCTGAGTGTGCTGTTATCAGAAGGGCTTGCAGGGATGCCTGCAGCTCTCTAACACTCTGCATCCCTCAGCGTTCATCTTGTAACCAGTCTCCTGCTCCAGCAGAAATTTCAGTTCCAAATGGGTGCTTTGGGTTGTTGGGTCCTCTTGCAGGAGAAAGGGCTCAGCAAGGATAGTCAGGTGGCTCACAAAAATAAAGATCCCCACTAGTGAGGGTGTGTTAAGTCAGAAGCCTGGCACTGGTTGTGGTGGGCAGTGTTGGTGTTTCTGCAGTGCCAGGGGTGCAGGGTGAGGATCCAGAGACAGCGCTGTGCCACCCCCCAGCCCCACCTGGCTGAGGCACACACCTCTGAGACAGATGTTAGACGTGAGCATCAGCTGGCAGACAAATCCCAGGCACCTCCCCTCTGCTCTGAGCTTGATTTTGGGTGCAGGCACTGTACACCCACCTCTCTGCTGTGGTTTGGGTACCAGCCCCCTCCAGGCAGGGTGCCCTTGGGTGCCTGGGCAGGAACAGCCTGCTTACCCCCTTGGTTGTGTGGCAGGGTATCTCCCTGCTTAGCCTTGTCCCCAGGCAATGCACTGCCCAGGGAGAGTCAGTGCTGTGGCAGGAGGCACCAGATGAGATGAAATCCCTGACATGAATATTTTGTTTCCTATCTGGAGTCCAGAAGTTGAGTATTCTGTTGAAAAATTAAATGTCTGGGAGTCAGAAGGGCAGTCAAAGCTGGGGACCAGGGGAGGGAGGGTAAGGTTTGCATCTTGCCACAGGAATATTGTATTTGCTCATCTCAGATCTGTGGTTGTTTTGCACTGCTCGCTTGACTGAATTTCTGAGAAGGAAAATGCAAAAGCTTACAATGAAGCTAAAGGGGGTTTAATTGTTTTTTGTTTCCCCTTCTGTGTGTAATTTCAAGGCTGGACTGTTTTAACAAACCCTGGAAGTGCTGAGCACTTACTCTCAGCTTTTTTTTACAACTTGAAATCACACCGATGAAAAATCAGATGCCTTTTATGTATTGAGATGTACAACTGTAAGTCTCAGGAAGACACTAGTGGTGCCCCAAACACAAGTTTTTGGGATTCTGAACAGACTGTAAACCTATAGATGGAGCCATGCTGGTTTTAGTTATTGGTACAGGGGTTTCTTCCATCAGAGGAGCTGAAAGTTGTTAACCTGTGAGCTGGCTGAGTGTACTCTCCCAGTTCTAGGTTGAGATGGAATTTCACACAGCCTGTGAAATGTGGTCCCTGCAGAGCAGAGCACAAAACAGCACTGCAGGAAGGGTTGTGGTACAGAGCAAGCAAAGCCTGTTCATATCCTCTGGAAAAATCCAGGTGAATCTGCAGGAACAGAACAGGCAAAATAAATCCCTTGTCTAGCTCCATCTGAGCAGAATTATGTCAGTGTTTCATAAACTGACAGAATTCCTATTTGACCAGGTCCCAGATGTCACTGCTTGCCATATCTCGCAGCTAACTGAGTAATCCTACTCCAGACCAACACTGCAGAGCCTGGAAAGTCTTGGGAGCCTCTGAGAATAGCCTCAACAATTAGGAAAGTAGCAATGCTTAATTAAACTCTGCGTGTGTTTAAAAACAGTAGGGACCCAAAGCCGAGATAATCCCCTTCCCCAGAAAAGCAGCTTTGGGTGGGATTCCTCATTTCTAAGAGCCAACTTAATTTTCATGTTCCCCACAACAGATTGTTTCCCCTGCCATTTATCCAGCTTTCTCATCACAATTTTCTCACCATCCCAGCATTCCTGACTTTGCCTCCTCTAGTTGCCATGAGGGAGTTTTTCCACCCAATTTTCTGGCAGTGGTGCTAATTTCTGAAAATACCTACTATCTCCATAACCTCATACAGCAAATTTCCTGGGATATGTGTCCTTTTGAGAAGCTGCTTATGCAATGACAGACGGCAGGGTCGGTATTTCAGCGTGTGCCCCACAGTCTGCTCCCACATTCCACCAGCCCCCCTTAACTGCAGCCTCAACCACAGCTCAGCAGGATTATCTGCAATGCCTAAAAACATAGCTTTGCCAAGCCCAATTTTCCAGCTGCCCTGTGAGGGATGCAGGACTCTCAGGAACTTTCCTTTGGGAGGTTGGTGCCTTCTTTGCTGATAACAGATTTTCCACAGCAGAAACTTAGTGAGACAACTTTGACCTGAAACTGTCAGTGAAAGATCCAGTGCAACTTCTGTTGGATGTGTTATCAGGAAGGGCAGTAATTTATTAAGGCAAGAGCCTACATTCTGCATGAAGGGAAGAGAAAATTGCCAATCTCTCTTTGTGATAAAAAAATCCACTCTTCTCTTTGGAGAAGGCAGGTGCAGTGACTTCATGGGGGAGGACTCTCTGCCCTCCCAAACCTCTGCAGCTCCCCAGCTGGTGAGCCACGGCCAGGCTTACAGGAAAAAGGGGGGATATTGTCCTTTCTTCTAATTACCACCTGCAGTTGGGCCATTTTACTGTTATCCTGGATGTTACCCCGCAGAGCATAGCAGGGCTTTTATTTTTGTTTGTTTGTTTTCTTTTTCTCCATTCTTTCAAAGGTGCTGGTGAGATGGATGTGGGTGGAAGAGTTCCTGGACTGGCTTATACTCTCTGATCCCACTGGTGCATTTCAGCATAAAAATGGCTGCAAGGACTGCCCATTTTCCACATGTTTTCATTTGGAGGGGATGTGGATTTCTCAGTGGTTATTCCTCTGCCTGCCCTGACATTGGGGTATCACCTGTGATCTCTGTGTCTCCCCATCACATGGTGTCTCTGTTACTTGATTTCCATGTGTCTCATGAATATTTTAGGCAGGATAGAGCAGGGAAGCTTTGTAAAATTTCCAGGTACCTCCCAAAAACAAAACTTCCCTCTTTCACGTGTGCTTCTGAAGTGGATCTTGCCCCTGCCTGGAGGAGTGCTGGATGTGCACTTGCCCTTTCTCAACAGGCTGAGAGCTTTCAAGTCACAGGTGGCTAAACCAGCACATTTCTCTTATTTTTATCTCAGCCAGGCTGCTTGTCACCGCAGCCCAGGATCCTCATGAACCCCAGGCAGCTACAAATCCCTCTTTTGATTGTCAGGCAGACATAGGAAAGCTCTCCTGTGAGACACTGTGGGAGTCAGCCCTGTCCTTCCCTGTAGCAGTAAACAAACAGCTGAAAAAGCAAGGACCTGCTGCTGTAGTGATGGAGGGAATCCCAGCCCTTCCTGCCTGCACCCAGAGCTGTGCTGCTTCCCCACATGGAGCAGCCAGCAGGGCATGATCCATGTAAAACCAGCAGTGAGGGAGGGCTGGAGGCACAGGCACGTCAGCACAGCTTTGCTGCATCAGAAGAGGCTCACAGCTCCTGTCCTTCAAAGGCAGAAATTCATCCAACCTCTTCATTCCATTTAAAGGGAGAGAATTGTGCAAACAAGAGGCAGGGTGCCCCTTTATTTCCCCCTCTATCACTGAAGTAGCAATTACTGTTCTCTTTAAACTGCTAAGAGCCTGCACTGAGAGGAACCGAGACATAAACAGTGCTGTGCAGAAGGAGAAACAACGTGAAAGGGAAAGATCTACAGGTCATGTGTGCCTTCAAATGGGAGCTGCTCTAGAGCCTGTTGACTGTGCCAAATGTGATGGATGTGAGCACAGTGCCATTTTTGAGTAATATTTGTTCTGTAGTGTGAGCATTTGTATATTGGTAGACTCCTTTGGAAAGTGTATTTTAGTGAATGCACCAGCAATGTGTTTCAAATACATCTCCTCCTCTGTCAACCAAAGGAAAACATTTCACCCCCTTTTAAGGGAACATGACCAATTTATCTTTTTTTTTTTTAATGGGAATTGCTATTTCCCACGCATGGGGACTACTTCGTAGTCATGTAGAAACTAATTTTCTTTCTATTTTGATGAGGTGCAGGAAGGGGAATTCTTTGTCCTAACTGAAAAGATACTCATCAGACTCCACGAGTGGCACAAAGCATCACGTGAGAGAACTGAGGGATTCAAAGGGAAGGGCAATACAGACATTAAAGTGCCTGTGTGTAATGAGGACAGAACTTAGGGATGTAAGACACAGAGCAAGTCTTACAAGCAGAAGACCAGGAATCCTGCACACATGGAATACAGCAGCAGCTCAGTGCTGTCGTCTGCTTAACACAGTTTTATTTGACAAAAAAAGCAGGGATTTTGAGAACAAAATGCTGCATGTTGTCTTTGCTGTTGAATATGTCAGCACACTGCACGTCATCGTGGTAGACAACAGACCCCTCTGGGGCTGCTGGAGTTGTTGATTTGCCCCCTAAATGCCATGGAAACAAAATCCAGTAGTTCAGCATCAGGATTCATGGGACATTTAAAGTTGTGGTCTATGAACTGCAAGTAAGTGTGCAAGGCCTGCTGGATTTGATTTATGGCTTATAAATGTGATTCTGCTGACCTAAATACTCCTTATTTGTAGCTTGCCTTCTATGAGAATGGTTGGGAATAGGAAGCCAAGTTTGCTCCTGCTTTTGAGAGAGTCAGCAAAAAGGGACACACGTTGTTCTCTAGTTAAGAGAAGCCCTTTTCCTCCTGCCTCCCTGATGCTTGCAGAAAAGGCAGGGAAAGCCAGCATCCCAGGAGAATCACACATTGCTCAGCCCCTCCCTGCCTCAGGGGTAGGAAGGAGTGGGGCAGCTGCAAACTGGCCCCCCTGTGGGACCCTGAGAGTGATTGACCCTGAAGGAACACCCCCAACGCCTGTGCCCCACTTCCCACCACAGCCTGCTGGCCCCCAGGTACACTAAATAAGTACATGGATAGCTCTGTGTTACACAGAACTCCAGTCACATCCTGAGGCTGGCTTGGGCAGACCAGAGGGATTTGAGATTCCTGTTAAAAGAAGGATGCTTATCTGTCCTCAGTGCTTCTCAAATGCTGGTGTCGGAAAGGTCTGAGGAGGATTTTGTGTTTATTGCTTTATTGCTGAATCAGGCTGTTGGAAATTACCCTCCCACCTGCAGAGCCATGGCTTTCACAGGCACCTAAGCAAGCTGGATCCCTCTGCACAGTGAGGGTGCAGCTCTTCCCTAGGCCACAACATTTATTGAGCTCGAATTCATTTCAGGAAGGTCTGAATCAATTATCATTACTTCAGAAGAAATAAGCACAGGCTTATTTCAAAAGGGTTTTAGCTTTTTGAAACACCCACCACAGCAAAGCAGTAGTTTGCTGGTTAATCTGTCTGTGTGTGCTGGGGGTTATGCCTAAGAGCCTCATCACAATTTTCCCCACTATCTGTTTAAATTGGCATGGAGGATCCTGTTTAGCACCATCCAAATGGCAGTGCCCTTCAGCTGGGTAGGAGCTGTGAAATGTGAAAGCTGCCCAGGAACCACCAACACACTGAGCTGCACAAAGGGGGCAGTGCCAGAGCAGGCAGGTAAAATGCAGCATGTCTGTACAGGTGATACAGGGAGGGAAAGGCATCTCTGAAGAAGGTCTGTATATAAAAGTTGCTGATGCATAGCTAATGCTTTGTTTGGGGAAATGTGGGGCTGGCAGGCTCTGCTCTGCTCTCCTCGGGTGATCTGCCTGCAGGCAGTGAAGCAGAAATGTATTTGGCCAGGAACAGAAGGCTGTGTATGCAGGAAAAACCACCAGGTGTCCGAAAAAATTCTTCATGTAATAGGGTCTGCTGATTGAGTTTGAAGTCAGATATTGTTAAAAGCAAAATTACTAAAGTGGTGAACTGAATACACCAATTTTTGGTTTTTTTTTTTTGCTGGGTGCAGTACAATGAGTGAAAATATAGCTGATGAGTGCCTTTTCTGTCATTATTGGTGGTGTTCTTCCTTTTATCTGTGGATGAGATCTCTGTATTTCACCCTAACAACTCTCCAGGGCATTGATCTGCTGGTCTTAAACCAGTCCTTACTACAATTAAGTCTGCACAGCAAATCTGTGTGGTTGCAAGTACCAAACACTGAGGAGCTTTTAGCTGACCCAGCTTCTCCAACTGTAGTATTCACCTATTTGAGAAGAGAGAATGAGGAAATGGCAAAAAAAAAAAGGTGTCTGTAAGCAGAAGAGAAATAGCAAAAAAGGAAGAACTGTGTAATGGCCATAATGGGTTCCTACACCCTTACCCAGACCATTGTTTGCCAACAATTCCCCCATCACCTGTACTCACCAGGCTCCTCTGCTAATAGGCTCTGCTTTCCCTTGAGCCACAGCCACTAATTACATCCAGGAATGGGACTCGTGTCCCACTCTGCTCAGCAGTGTGTCTTACACAGTAACTGCCCTTGCTGCTGCCTTCTGTGGTTTTCCCTGTACGTTCACAAAAGAGCTTCAATACCTTCATCAGGGCTAGGAAAATTAGCAGGCACTGGAAATTAGGTATTTCAGCAGCTGCCTCTCTTGTGGATCCACTCCTAAACGTATCCATGGACAATCTTTCATATTGAATGTGCAGGAAGCCTTAACCGAACAGGCTCTTCAGCCTAACACAAGGGAAACCCCAGGACTGATTTCACGAGGAAAAGAAGAAAGAAAAGGCAAGGCAAGGTCCCCTTGAGCAACAGTATCAATGATATTTATACTGACCAATACCTAATGTGACTTGTCAGCAGTGGAAATCTGTCCTCAGTCAGTGTTGGGGTGGTTTGCAGGCAAATCTTTCCTGCCTCTGCTTTCTTTCCTGGGTCATCACTACTGGAAGGAGAGCACAAGCCAGTTGTAAGCATGTGGGAAAACACAGTACACAGATAAAAAAAAACAGCAGCCTTTTGGTTAGAAGCTCAAGTTGCTCTGTCACCTAAAATTACAATAAGACAAAAATTATGTCAAAAAAATGTCATACTGTCAAAATGAAAACCTAAAGGGTTTATTGTTTCTGTTGAAATTTCACTTTGAGGAAATGGGAGAAGAAAAGGAATTTTTTTTTCTTGTTACCATCACAATGTGTTATTTTAGCTAAGAACAAAGATTTTGGATATTTTTAACATTTGTTTGATAGAAGATTTCAGTTGGGCTGTGCTGTGGCAACATCCCAGTGGTGCGTGTGGAAATGCTGGAGGTGGTCCTACCCTGGGGCACATCTACAAAGAGAACAACTGTGTCAGTGAAGCAGCCTTTCCTTCACACCTGTATTTAGTATTTATCACAGGGAAGGTCATTGCAGTGCTGCCCCATTTTGAGTGATTATTTTGTTACTATCTGGGTTAAACTGAAATAGGACACAGCTCATTCCAAGGAAACATCCCCATGGAGATACCTACCACACTAATGAGATGAGAACTCAAACTAATTGTGTTATTTTGCTTCCAGAGCATTTGTAGACAGCTCTCATTCTTAGGAAGTATTCCTACATGTTAAAAAAAGCAAACAAAATTTAGGGATTGATCCTTCTTCCATAGAAACTAGGATCTGTTTTGTAATGGGTTTAAATTTAGAAAGACTTACGAGTTAAAGAACAGTTCTTTGCTGATTTTAGAGAGGAGATAGAAGGCCTTAGAGGATCTTTAAGTCTCTGATTTTTATGTACAGATATTGCCTATGTCTGTATCTCTTCTGTTGTGGGTTGCAGCTGTTTCTGTATTTCTCTAATATCTTTCTAAAAGTTTATGAGAACATGCTCCATTTGCAGTGGTAATGAAGTAATTAGGCAACTAAAATCAGCCAGCTTTCTTTTAAAAGAAATCTATTTAATTTAAATTTTTAAAGTATACTACCACTCTCCAGATATTGAAATTGCACTCTTTTGTGTTCTTAATACGTTTCAACAAGATCAAGTAGCAGCAACAAAATATTCCATTTCCATGGAAATCAGTGTAGTTTTCTTTGCCTCTAATCAGACCACTTTGCTGCAAGCTAAACTGTTTATTTTTAACCTCTCAGAAGATGAAAGCTTGGCATGCCTTTTATGTCACAAGTGTGGCGGTTCTTCTCTGCTTCATTAGGTCTTTTGGCTTCGGCCTCACCTGCAGCTGAGAGCTGGGCAGTGGGACAGATGTGTAGGAGATGCTGATGCCTCTGCCCTTCTTACTTGGCTCTGCTGGCAGTTTCCAAGCCAATGCCATGGGAAGCAGCATGAAAAAAAGCCTGCAAGGGGCTGCCTCCTGTCTGGCTGCAGGCTGGCTCAGTGAGAAGCATTAGATCCAGGTTCTGGGAAGTGCAGGGGACGCTCAAAAAGCTGGGATATCTCATGCATATGCATGAAATAAAATTGCTTGTCTCAGCCCCAAGAGCAAAGGATGGGGTCAGGGCAGAGGCAGCACTGAAACCCACATGACACTCTCCAACCCAGAGGCTGCAGCAGTCTGCAGCTCCTCCAGCAGCTCCCACAACCTGCACAGCTCCGTGTAAAAGGCAGTTTTGTAGCAATTACCACTGCACATGCAGCAGAGACAGAGAAACAGGTGGGTGCCTGGAGCCAAAGCTGCTGTCCGACAGCCTCGGTCCGAGTCAGGCCATGGCACTCCTACACTGCCCTTGGTGAGGAAGGTTCAGAGGCTCCTCAGCCTCCTGTGCAGGTGCCACCCACTTCTGGCCTCACAGCCAGCTCTGATCAGAGAGATTCCTGAGTGTCCTCCCTGGCTCTGGGAGAAAATGGCATCAGCAGGAATGCCACCCACTTCTGGCCTCACAGCCAGCTCTGATCAGAGAGATTCCTGTGTGTCCTCCCTGGGCTCTGGGAGAAAATGGCATCAGCAGGAAAGCTGGGGTCAGCACACGCTTCAACATGGTGAAAGCTCCCCTTGTACCCTACTTGTAGGGAGGTAACTAACTTTTATTTTTTCCAAAAATAAGTTTCTGACTTAGAGATTTATACTAAATCAGAAGCTATTCAGTAAGTTGTCTTGGGTGGGTTTGTTTATTTTTTGGAGAAGCCCAGTTGCTGTAACCAAGCTGATACTTGCTTGAACTGATTGAAGAGCAACAGGGCAGCAGATCCCATCAGTGGATGTGTGTGGTGAGGGGTCCAACTCAGTATTTGGATGTAAAGATGCTTTTTCAGTTTAGAGCTACTTACATTTAGGGTTGCAAACTCAGCACTTCACCAAGGCACTTTTGTGGTGACTAAGGTAGGAAGGAGCTAATGCAGAAAACAGAATTCAGGTGGGGAAAGGAGCCCTTGGGTGAGAGGAGTGGCCAGAGGGAAGTGACTGGCAGGTGATGGCATACATAGGGTGTAGGGTATGGGAGCAGGAGGGTGGGACAGTTAATAGGGATTTCTGTTGTCCAGCCCTCTCCTGTCTCCTCTGCTCACCACAGTCTCCTCCTTGTTACAGGTGTATTATCTTGATGCCTGTGGGCAGGGCAGCAGTGCCTGGCTGCCTTACCTTGGGGAGGTGGTTCTGCTGTTTCAGCTTTCTTGGCAGCATTCTGAAGTCAGTGGTGTCTGTGGAGCTTCTCCAGGCTGAGCCTGTGATCTTCCCTGCCAACAAAATATGCCCATGGATCTCACCAGGATCAGGTATATTGGTCTGATAGGACTGATTTATTGGTTTGGGATTTTTCTTTTTCTTTCTTGACCTCAATAGAGCTTAACTTATTGATGTATCTGTTTGGCCTTGATTTTATTGATGGTCGTGTACCTGAGCACAGTTTAAAATCAGCTGTAGTGCTTTTGCTTTCCTTGTCTCATGTTCTTTTTGGCCTGACAGTGCCAAAGCCATGCAGGCATCGGGGACATCACGGGGCCTGAACCTTCAAGGGCAGGAACAGGTAATCAGCTCATCAAGGCAAAGGCCTGTGCAGATCTAATTACTCTCTGGCTTGCACAGCAGAGATGCAGAGACCTTTCTTACCTCTGCTGATGGCACACAGCAGAGGTAAGTGTCAATCTCCTGCTCCCTCTTTAATAGCTCGATGCTTCTGCACAAACAACAGCAGCCAGCAGTAAAATTGTCTCCTTGCCAGTAAGGTCAGTGGCTGCAGCTCCCAGTTCACAGGGAAGAACATGCAGGAAAATACCATTTCTGTGAGGTCACTCTTCCCCCTCGAAGTGGCATTGAACTGCCTGCATGGGGCCTCTGCCAGGTGGGGAGGGAGAGAAGCTCTCTCATGATGCCAAAAATGTACTCTATCCTTTTCACCAAGTATTTGAGTAACACCAGGGTTGAACTGGAGAGACAGCAGGAGGATAACCAGAGTGACCTAATATGAAATAATCCCCTCTACTTGGGGTTTTCTTTGTTAGCATTCAGATAAGACTTTAATTAAGCTTTTCATTTATTACCTATTGGTCTTTGATATTTACCCATGGTCTTTTATTTTTGATTGATTTGATCTTGCTAGATAGGAATTAAATACGCAATTAGTCTTAAGTTAGCTGAAACTGAATAGTTCAGTTAATGAATGATTTGCTGACAATACTAATTGCTCAGGTTGCTGATAGACTCCAGGAACCACTGCAAGACAAACTGATATATTAGAACAGGTGTCTGAAACTGGCAGATGTTTAGGGAGAAGAAGCAGATAAGCAGGTTCAGGGAATTCCAGAAAAAGTTAACCTTTTCCCTTTCTGGGCCACACAGGCCTTGCCTGAGGCATCAGTGCTAGAAAAATGAGGCCACTGTAAGATTTGTTGGCTCAGTGCAGCATTTGTTTGGTGCCAGCCACAAAAGGTGAGCATGTGCAGCCTGGAGTGTTTAATTGCCTGGGAGCCCATGTGGGGAAGCGCTCCCCCAGATGTGTGAAGTGGTGTCCTTCCTGATGTAAAACCCAGGGAGGATGTAGAGGGAGCAGGACTGCAGCACGTGTGTGCAAGGGAAGGGCAGCTTTGCTTCTCATTTTATCCCTACACAAAACATCTCCTGGGACCATCGTTTCTGGTGACTCCATGCTGAGGAGCAGCAGCAAAACAAGCACCTACGTGCCTGCCAGGAGGTGCAAGTCAGCCAGGACCCGGAAGAAAAAGGGGTGAGGGGATGTGTGTGTGTGTGAGGAGACAAAAGTTTCAGTTGTTTCAATCCCAGGTGATTTCCCTTAAAAAAAAAATCCCAACTTCTATTCTCTTTGTCCTGCCTGTTTTCCCTAGACAGGGTTATCTTTTCTTTACCAGTTTTCCTCCTTCACAGATCCACTTTTGTTTCTTTTTTGGCACTGCAAGAAGAGGAAGAAAAGAAAGTATGCCAGAGGAAATGAAGGAGAAATGAATAAGCACAACCTGAAAAAGCATTTAATTTCTTTATCATTGCCTATAAAGCTGAAAATGGTTTTAAAGTAACTTTTATAATACAGAAGTCATTCAAAGTATTTTTTTTTTTTAATTGCCTACCAGGTCAAGCAATTGCTTCTGTATCTGTTGTGCAGGTGAATGAGTAACAATGAGATGGTAAAAACTGGATGCTGTCATAATTTAAAAAAAAAATAATAATCATTTCGGTCACATCACTTTTTGCTTTTGTACAGCTTCTTGCTTTCTCACTAGGATGCTGAGCACCATCTTTATTGCTGCCTCCTGCACTTTGGGTTCAGAAGTGTGTTGCTGGATTAGAGGGGATTAGATTGGCTGGGGCTCTGAGCAGCCTGGCCTGGTGGAAGGTGTCCCTGCCCCTGGCGGGGGGGGTTGGAACAAGATGAGCTTGAAGCTCCCTTCCAACCAAACAAGTCCTGTCATTCTGTGATTGAGGCATTTGGGCCTGAACACTGAGCCAAGGAGCAGCAGGGGCTGCCTGACCCCATGAGGAAGCAGCACCTGCTGATGGAGGCAGCCAAACCATCACCCAGCATCCTTGCCCTACTTGGGAAAAATTGACATTTCATGTACTTTGAGCTTTTTTTTTAGTCCACAA
>JACBWW010000042.1:5893495-5998074 GCA_020086605.1 Lanius collurio
CATGATATCTCCCTGGAAAGAAAATAAGCAGAGAGGGAGCAAAGGAAGGAGGCAGGAAAGCCACGCTTAGAGGAAAAGGCAGGCAAAGATACAGAGTGATGGATGGGTAGTTCAACAGTGTCTGAGCTGTCCTCACCTGTTTTGTTGCTTTATGCTAAGCAGAACTGCCTCACTCTCTCGATTTTAAAGATGGATGAAAGGGTTCAAAAAGCAAAACCAGCCAGTTCTATCTTTTATGTTTGCAAAGCAAGGCTTCAAAATGTAGCTCAAAGCTGTCTCTGGGTGGTGCAAGCTAAATGTGGCAGCAGTGGCAAGCTCCTGGGCTTTCCCACAATGGTACCAGAGGAATTTTGGGGCTCCTGTCCCAGAAACAGCTGGCTAATAAACAAGACTCAAAGTCAGGATTTGCATTCACTCATTTACTTCAATGACTTGTAATTCTGTTACAGGGTTTTATGTTTTTTAATGATGTTGTTCTGAATTTTCTTTTAATAGTAATGTCATTACTTACTCTGGAAGTATATTTCAGTTGTCTAGACACCTCAGCATCCCAGGGAGATCTCTCTTTTCAGAGAGGAAATTAATTCAGTGTTTAACTCACAGGGGCATTTTCTGCAACCTGTTTTTAATGGGCAAAGCAAAGATAAATTCAATATAGTGCAAATCATAGGAACAACGTCCAGTATCTTCCTTCCTCCCTTCTTGGGGCAGGCCTGCCAGCCAGCCAGCATCAGAGAGAGCTCTCTGGTGGGAAAAGGAGATGCAGAAAGTGCTGCCATCAGTCTTTGCCTGCACTTAGCTAAACCCGTTGACATTCACGGACTGTAATGGCAGCAAAGCTTTCCAAAGCCATTTGACTGCAGACATTTGAGTTATCATCATTGTCGTATCTCAGTCTGACAGGGAAAATGATTTGTCGGTCAAAACGTCTCGTAAACACAGACATTTGATTCAATTTAATCAGAGGCGGCTCCTGGCGCGGCCTGCGGGCGGCTGGGCCGCGAGGGAAGGGGGAATGGAATTCACTGCCCCTGCTCTGCCATCCCGGTGGCCCTGGGTCAGCAGGGAATGCAGCAGAAGAAATGCTGATTGCTTGGGGAGAGGGAGGCTCTCCCAGGCTCTGGGAGCTGCTCCCCATTCCAGCTCCGTGCACCCATCCAGGCGTGGGCTGGGCTGAGCTGGGATGGAGGTTTGGGTCCTGAATGGGGCTGTGCTGGGGTCAGCCAGAGAGCTGCAGGGATGGGGGAATATCCAAGTGTCCCCTCATGCCTGAATGATGCCAGTGAGGGATGGGACTGGCCCGGTGCCAGCCGACTGCACCCAGGATCTCCTTCTGCAGGCACTTGTGGGCCTGAGCAAGTCTCCTTGTGCTAATGGCCTTATTAAGATCAAGCCTGTGTACATTACAAATCTACACAAAGAGAAATTAGGGCCCAGATTAGATTAGGGGCTGAAGGCTGGGAGCGTGCAGCTGTTTGCCAAATTGCACGCTGAATTTCATTTTTGCAGAGACTTTTACTGATAGCAATTTGAAGGCAGTCATTAGAGCCATCAGCCTTTGAATGAGAAATTTCAAGGGACACTTCACTATAAATCTGCTCCTCTGCTATGAGAAATTATTCCTGATTTGCTTTGGGCTATGGAAACCAATTACATTAATTTTGCACAATAACCTGTTTCTCCCAAACAGGGGTAGCACTCCTGGCCATAAACAGACATGTTTTTACTTCCAATTAACTGTGTGGGTGTGTACACATAAGGAAAACTGCCTTTTCAACTTGAATTTAATAACCAGAAAACAATGGGGGAAGGAATCATCATTTAGAGTTAGAAGATGAGACTCCGGCCATCTTTACTCCCTTCCTCTGCAAGCCAGCTGGATTTGTGAAAACAGACAAACCATTTCCCATTAAATCATAAATACTGCAGGTTTTATTCCTTACTGACTCCTAGGCTCCAAGATTTAGGAAAGGGTAGGATATTAATTTCCAGAGCTAAACTTGACATAAGTCACAGTGCTCTAGTTTTCATTTAAACTTCAGGTGTGTTTTTCTTCTATTCCAGATACTCCAGAGCTGCCCTGTAATCCCTGAATCCTACTGAATTCACACCTTGGTGATATATCAATGTAAAAGGGATGCAGCTGGTAATTCTGCCTGGCTGTTAAACTGCCTCGTGTCAAGGTATGTGTTTTACCTGCTTCCAAGTGCTTTAATCTTATTATTAGTACAAAATTAAGCCATTATTAATGCTTAAAGCCATTGTTATCTCCTCTCCCTGCCAGCCTGTTCTATACTAACATTAGTATTTCTAAACTGAAGCTTTGTACGTGTGGCTCAGGCCTCCCATGTCATTAGTTTGAAAACCCTGAGAGCGTTTTCTTAACCAAAAATTGCACAGGGAAGGAAGAAGGTCTTTTTATTTACCTTCAGATTTCCCTCCTTGAGGATTTTCTTGCTGGGTGTTCTCAGGTTGCATGTGCAATTAGAAGACTTAATTGGTTTGTATGGACCCTGGGATTCCTTCATTCCCCGGGAGCAGGTTTCATTAAAACCACCACCCAATATCATGAGACACGCAATTAAATTCTTGAGCTGCCAATATAGTTGCAAAAATGGTTTGTAAAGCCAGGAGGGATAAATATGTTGGGAGAGGAGGCTCTGGGGTGGTGTGAGCTGCTCCAACTCCTGCTCTAGCAGAGCTCCTGATGTTTGGTGAGAGGCACAGCACCACTCAAACCAGATCCAGCCGAGCTGGGGCCAGGACAGCTGCAGCCACAGCACTTGCACGTCTCCTGTGTGAAGGCAAGGCCTGGTAATTGCTGCTGGACTTGTGTTAAAGGCCTGGCTAGGAGATGGAAACATGGACCATGAAAGCTTCAGTTACACCTTCTGGGACTCTTGCAAAGGTTGAGCTTATTGCAGAGCTTTTCTTCCCAAGCAGAAGTAGCACTGGAAAGGCAAAAATAAACACTCATAATATGTCTCCACCCTCCAAACTCAGCTGAGTTGCCAACTTTTCTTCCAGTTGCTTGGCTTGGTGCAGGGATGGTAGCACAACATGGGGGAAGTTGTGCCTGCCAGGTTGGGATGTAGACTCATGTCCAAGCAGCAGGAAAGAGCTGAGGATTTGGTTGGGAGGGGAGAGAGATTCTCCTTTGTTAGTTGCTTCTGCATCTCGCACTGAGAAGGGGATCAAAGCTTAAAAAGAGCAGTGCCCAGGTGTGCCTTCCCTTAAGGTGCTCCTGAAAGCTTGAAGCACAATCAGTAGTTCCTTTGAAATTGTGAAAGTTGTAAGTGAGCAGCATTGGTAGGTCAGAAGGAACAGACATCAAGAACCAAACTTGCTAATTTTTGGTCTGTTTTTTCCCCCAGTATCTTGGGGAAAAAAAGAGAGAGAGAGCACTGTAGAATCAAAAACTCATCTAGCCACCACAAAATCCCTTTCCCTTCACAGGAAAAAAAAAAAAATCCTTCCAAGTATCAAAGAAGAGAATGTGTACAGGGTTCTGTGGTCCCCTCCTGTTAGCCCTGGCTGTCCTGTTGTCCTTTCCTTCAGCTGCAGTCTCCTGAGCTCCTGTCTTCCCATGGGAGGTGGTCTTTGTGGCCTTGCACACAGAAATTTCAGGAAAGGAGGTGTCTGTCATTCAGGTAGTTGCTATTTTAGTCACCCTTTGAGACACTGGAGAGAGGTTGACTTTTTAAAATAAGACAAATATTTAGAATAATTGGTGATTTCAATTGGAAATAAGTTTGGTGTGATTATGTGGCAGCAGATGCTGGGGAACATGAAGTATTTTATCTGGCAGGTCCTATCTCTCTCTAGGTCTAGCAGGCCAAGAGATGGAGCTTTCCTGGGAAAACCCACCCCGGGAACAACAGCCAGCTTTTATCCTTTTTCCTTCTTTTTTTTTTTTCCCCAGCAGCCGTGCTACTTTTCTAACTTAAAAGCAAACCCTGTTCCTTTGCTCCTCATTGTGCGAGCCTGCACAGAGAGCGTGCAGGAAGATGGGCAGAGGCCGGGAGCGCTTTCATCCTGCTGGGGCTGCGGCTGGGACCGTCCGGAGCATCCCGGGGGAGCCCTGTGCGGGAAGCGCCGCAGGGCGGGCGGCCGTGTGTGCTGCCGATAAGGGCTTGAGACAATGGCTCCACACCGAGAGCCTCCGCACACTGCTTGGTGAGGATGTTACCGAGTCAAGAGCTTTGTGTCTTTGCTGCACGGAGCAGATCTGCTCGCTCCTGAACGCTTTAACTCCTTCTCTTCCTCTTCGCTGTTTCACAGTTTCATGCACAGCTTTTAAGGGCAGCCAAATTTGGGAATGCTGAGGAAATGGTACTTGTGTTTCTTGTTACTTGCAAGAGTTTATTTACATTTTCCTTCTTCCCGGGCCACTGTGAATTCCCATAAACTACTGCAGTGCAGCCCAGGCTGAGCCTGTGTGAAGATTTAGGGGTGCACAAGCCATGCCTGGCAGAGGTGGGAAACCTGAGTATGTCCTTGCTTGAGATCCTCAAGTGGAGCTAAGGAACCAAATTTCTTGTATTATTGATGCCTCATTTCTTCATTAATGCCACAAAGATTTATGAGAAGAGACTTCCAGAGTGCTAATGGAATTACCCACCTAAATCTCCCCCGTGCCAATGGCAGGGAATGCTCCAGCTCTCTGCCCTCCCGTTAGTGCTGGGTGACTAATTGAATTATTTGTTAGCTAGTAAAACTAAAAGTCCTTGATTTTTCTTGGTAGTGTTGAGAGCTTTTCAATACCTGATTTTTTTAATACCTTTACTTAGGCTTGAGTTATAATTTGAAATACTAAATGAAAACATTTTGATAATTTTTCCCATTCCAGTGCCAGTGAGGGTCAGTGGTTTCAGCCAGTAAACTCTGCCTTTTTTTTTTTTTTTTTTTTAATTAACAGAATGCCATCCTGCAGCATTCCACTTACCTCTGCTTAGTGCACAAAATCTATCTGGAAGAGCATCTTTGAAACAGATATGTTTCCTACATAATAGGGAATATCAATTACTGATAAGTCCAAAATCTGCTGTTCCTGTGTATGATGTGCATCGCTAGCTGAAGGCAAGGAAAACATTCCCTCCTGTGCCAAGGAAATGAACTGTGCTCCTCTCAAAGGGCAAGCTAAGAGAAGCCCAGCAATCTCAGCTTTTAGGGTGAACGTTTCTAGAGGCTGTGGCAAAGACAGAGCATAAAAAGAACCTCTGAGAGGAGCATGAGGCTCAAAAGGCACAGAGGCCACACAGGCAGGAGGTCAGAGGCTGTTGCAGAGGGATGGGGGCCATTTCCAGGACATGCTTTACCCAGGCTGAGCAGAGTGCCACAGGCAGGAGCGGGTGGTCAGCCTGTGCATCCCTCCCTCACCTCGTGGTACCTGGGGCAGCAGCTGCATGGAGTGGAACAACCCCACAGGAGCTGTGAATTTCTGTGTGCCTGTGCATGCCTCTGTCAGGACTTTATTGTTGCTTCAAATCTGGTGCTGATTTTGCTGAAAAATCCTTTCCCATAGCCTCATGGCTGCCAGTTAATTTCCTAAAATCCCCTTGCATTTAATATCTGTTCCAGGGCACAGAACTGCACTGACTGAGCTTCGGAGGAGAAAAAGAGCAGCACATTCACTTGTGTGGAGCAGGACCAACTTCTGGTCCGGTGAAAATGACTGAAAGAGTAGGAATAATTCTGGAAATCCCTTAGATACCAAGATGGGAGTATACACCTGGGGCTGGGCAGCCTCTTGTGTGAAACCACTTCTATGGACCCTGTTCAAGTCTGTGCACAGACACCTGGGAATGATTTCTTCCTTGGCATGGGCCTGATCCTGTGGAGCTGTGAGTGTTGTCAGGAAAGGGGACCAGGTCAGCTGCTCCATGCAGTAGGAGGACAGATTGTGCCTATAAGGAGAAATACAAGTTCAGGACACTGGAAATGTGAGAGTCTGAAGATTAATGATAGAAAACTATCATGTATTTGAGGAGAGGAAACTAAGCAGGAAAAAGGAGCCTAAATTAGGCTGCAGCTCCCTAGGCAGAACACTCAGGTTATAAATATTCTGGCAGCATTTAGAACAGGGCTGGCTGTGCTGGTTGCTCTTTGCTGTCCTTGACAGTATCTGTGGGTATTCGTGCTACTGTTGTGCTGTGCTGACAAAGCAGCCCCGAGTGCCTCCGAGGTGTGGGAGGAGGCTGTGCGTGGGTTTGGCAGCAGGACTGACTCCTGCCTCTGCTGGAGAGCGTGGGGGCTGTGCCCCACTTGCCTCGGCAGCGCTGCAGGACCCGAGCTCTTCATTGTGAGCGTGTCATTGCTCAGCTGGTGCCGGGGATGCTGGGTTTAAAGAGCATCTTCTCAAAGGAGCCAAACCTTTCCATGCTGTCACTGAGTCACCCTGATCTTTGTGATCAAGCTGGCATAAGGGCTTGGAAAGAGTCATCACCATCCTCCCCAGCCCCAAAGCTAATGGGCAAGGGACAGTGAGGCATGAAGAAGAAAATGTGGGGTGCTGATGTCCCAGCTGGGTGGAAGAGCTGCGAGCAAAGCAGCAAAACGCTGCTCATTGTCAGGCTTAAGGCACAGAAGAGTTCAGCCTTCAAAACCCCTCAGCAGTTGTTTTAGAGGAGCAAACCAGTCATTGGGGTGAGGAGCCAGCTGCTGCAGTGAGCTCCAGCTCTCCCTCCCTTTGTCATGGCCCTTTCCTTGGGGGACTGAGGTGCGAGGGGAAGTCAGCAGCATCCACTGTGAGTGCTAAACGAGATCAGGCACTGGTTAGTGTTTGCTGGGCTGCAATTTATGGGGTAACAGGCAGTTGCTGCAGTGCTGAGTGCAGTCAGTCCACCTACCAGCACAGCACTGCTCCTGAAGGGTCCCAGCCAGATGGTCCTGTCTGCCATGGGATATGGAAATGAAAAGTGCAATCCAGCCTCTAGTTCCAATAAAAATTCTCTCTAATCTGGAATAGCTCTACCCTGGGATGTGCCTTTAATATGATATCAGGGCTGCTATGCCAGGGAGAATGCTTTTTTATTTGTTAAAAAAAGAACTTTATTCCCATCATAAAAAAGTTTAGTGCAAAGTTAACTGAGGTAATGTTTTTAGAAGCTGAAAATATCAGGAACACAAATAAAAGGCAACAATGATTTTTCTTAAATTTTTTTTTAGATTTCTCCTTCTCTCGCTTAAAGCCCCAGAGAGTTTGTTTCCTGGTGTCATTGTCATAACTCCAGATCTGTGTAATTCATTGGTATTTGTGTCAATCCCACGTGTGCTTCCGTAAGTGTTGCGTGCAATTCAGACTAAATGCACAGTTAAAATAAAGCTGGTACTGAGCAAATCAGACTGCAAACTGTGTCTGTGAGCAGGAATAGAACCCTTTGCAAGAGCTCCACTGTGCCATCAGGTGTTCTCTGCTGGATTCAGTGTTTTTCTTGGATCATTTATACAAAAAGGCCACTTTGATTTCTGTTTCCATATCAGACACATCATGAGACCAGTGCTGATGTCCCCACAGTGTCAGTTGCCTTCATTTTAAGGAAATTTTCTGGGCCCCTCTTTCTGCCCTGTCCTGGTTGAGCTGATGTCGCTGATGTGAATAAAATCAATACTGAGCAGGTAACCTTAATGTCATTCAGAACTGAGACTCTTCATTTTAAACTCTAGGTTTTGGCTTAATAGATCAATAGCCTCTGAATTAACCCCATTGTTCAGCCAATCAGGACTTTAAACCAGGATATTTCTATTAAGGAGCAGAGTTTTTTTGGACATGCCTCTTTGCAAGATGATACATCACTTACTGTATGGTTATGGGTGGGTTATGGGTGGGTTATGGTTATCTTTAAGGTTAGAATTCATGCTGGGAGAACAAGGAAGGGGATAAAGCATGGTGGAGTGGGATTGAAGGGATTCCCATGGGAACTGTGGGCTGCCACAGGACCTGAGTTGTCAGAAACGTTGTGGTCAGTGTGGTACAGCTGGGGAAGAAAACCCAAAAGGATGCATTGCTTGTCTCTCACTCCCTCTCAGTCACAGTTGCTTTTGGGGCCAGATACATCCTTTTCCTAGAGCATTATTTCTAGCTCCAAGGAAACACTTTTCCTTAGAATATACTTTGACATTTATCATCTATTTATTATTATGCTATTTTGAAGGAAATGGGCAATTCATTATTTTGAAATCACAAACTTTAATGAATCCTCTCTCTATGAGAGTTCATTAGGCTTTATTTCATCAACTACCTAAGGCACACTGTGGTCTTTGCAAACAGCAGCTGCAGTTGCATAACAGGAAAAAACAAACTCTGTAGACATAAGGAAAAAACTGGATAGCAGTCTAGTCTGCAAAGTCAAAAATCAGATACCAATAGTTTAGGTAAATTGAAGCTGAAAGAAAACAAAATCACTTTTCAGCCCCAAGATGAATGAAAAGCCAATCTGAATAGCAAATTGACCTTGCTCCAGGGGAGAATAATTTGGCATGATGTATATGCTGTCTCTGCATGTGTTGCTTACAGACAAACTAAAGGAAAAGAAGAAAAGGAGGTGAACATAAAGTCATGAGGAAATAAGGGTCTTAATCCCAGGGCAACCCTGAGATCATTTTAGAGCCAATACACTTCTAAGGGAAAGCAGCACTGCTGTAAGGGAAAGATGCAACGTTTTTTTGGTAGGAGTGTTCCTTTATGAATAAATTCTACAGCTATTGACACCAGTTTTAGCACAGCAGCTCAGGGACAGCCTTAATGAGCACAGGACAAGTAGGAATGAGTGTCTGACAAATGGAGAAAAAGTCTACTGTAGAGGGACTGGGGCAGTGGGTATTGAGAGGCATATCCTGGCCTCAGTGTAGGCACTGGAAACTTTGTCATGAATGTACAAAAAATGAGTGATTTTTTTTAAATTTTTTTTTTTTTAATATAGATCCTGTTATAGACCTTCTGTAGCCAAGCAGCCCTCGTGAAATGCTTGGAGTAGCTTGGTGTGTCACTAAACTCACCACACTGGGAGCAAGAGCAAGAGTGATTTCATTCCTGAAGCCTCACTGTCAGGTCTCATTAGTGAACTAAGTGTTCTCTTTTCTCCTAATTACCCTGTGCAGACATCCCTGGTGCTGTTCAGCTTCAGTTTACGGCCCCTTCAAGTGAAGTGCAGCTCCATAAAAAGCCAGCCTAAGATGTGCAGGGTGAGAAGGCACAGACCTGATGGGTGGGTGCAGAGCATAAATACCAGGGCTACATGAGAAGGTGGGTTGGCAGGAACAGGAGTGGGAAGACTGTGCCTGTTAGTTACCATTGGGTCTCGGGGGAGTTTTTCCACCAAATTCCATTCAAATGAGAGTTTCAGCTTTTAAAAGCACCATTCAGGAGCTTGTTTTGTTAAATAAGCTAGCAAAGATTGTATATTAGTCTCTGACAAGGCTACATTTGGGTGAAAACCATGCTGAATTATTTATTTTGTCATTAATGTCACACAAGCCATAGTAAGGAGAATTATATGGGCTGCAAAAGTGAGCGGCTCTAAGTCAGGTTCAAACAAATGGAATTGTTATTCCTCAATACCAGTGGCGGGCTGCAGCTGCCTAATGCATCCAGGAGAGGATGAGAAGTGAATGGTAAATCAATGGAAAGGTTCACACCTGACTGACAGCCTTTAAATAATGTAAAGGGTGTCTGGGCACACGGCAGAGTTATACAATACATTAGCATTTAAGGCCAGTGGAAAGACATACAAGGAAGAGTTTGGGAAGTTTTGTTCTTGTAGCTGCAAAGCTTAAAGAGCTGGAGAGGAGAATACATGGAAAATGGGATGGAAAGCTCAAAGTGTGCTTGAACAATAAGAAAACAAAGAAATTTTAATTTGGCCAAACTGAATTTGGTTGGCATTGGCCTTTGGGGTAAGGCCAGAAAGGGCCTCGTGCTGGGCAGGGCAGAGGACTCCAGGGAATGGTGCTTCCTGGAACAGCTGGGGCAAGGAGGTGAACCCAAGGCCACTTTGGGAGTGCAGGCTCAGCCTCTGCTTGTGCCACACAAATGACACCTCTAAGCCACAGCTTAAGAGTTTCCAAACTGATGCTCTGCTCACCTCTTGCCAGCTGTGGAAAGCACATTCAGGGCATCCTGAAGGTTTTCAGCTGTATTCTTTCTTCCATAAAACAGCTTCTGTTTCCCTGAACAAACATCAGAAGGAGTAGGATGAACAGAATTGGAAGTTGTATCCAGCAGATACTGCAGGTCACAGTCTGGTTCTGGGAGGCTGTGCATTACTGCAGATCCTCTCTGGCATGTTTACATGCTGGCTGTACATGGGTGTGCTCTCTCTCCCTCTGAATTATGAAAGGTCTGAACTTTGCATTTCTGACCCCAGAAATGAGTCATAAAAGACCTCTGATTTGCAGCTGTTTGGTGTGCTCAGAGAAGGGAAAGAGGATAAATACCTGTGATCAGACAGATGGATGTACCTTCGTGTTACGATTGGTTTATGGCCATAAACTGAGCCACGAGAAGTTTCACTCAACATGAGGGAGACCTTCTTTATGTTGAGGGTGGCAGAGCACTGGAACAGCTGCCCAGACAGGTCATGGAATTTCCCTCTCTGGAGACATTCCAAACCCACCTGGATGTGTTCCTGTGTCACTTGCTCTGGGTGAACATGACTTGGCAGGAGGCTGCACTGGATGATCTCCAGAGGTCCTTCCCAATGATTCTGTGATTCTGTGTTTTCTCACCACACTTTAGGCTGGAAGAAAGTAAGGCTTGGCAAGGTTGATATTTGATTTGTAATTCAGCAGCAGAGTTTTGGTGGGGCATTAGGTGTACAGTGATTTACACAAGCCGTGCAGCTTTCTGCTTTGTCATCTATGAAATTGGGAGAAGTAGCCTGAAAATTATGTAGTGATGAGAAATGCCTAAGTGGCTCTGTGGTGCTGAGGAACAACTGTAATGAGGTAACAAGACTGTGAAACTTTGGTATATTAAATTCTCTCCGATGTTAATGTTTAAAGTTTATGGGAACAGTATCAGAATCACATCTGGGTTTTTAAGAAGCTGAGGCATCATTTATTCTGCAGTGAGGAATGACAGCCACTAGGAAGACAAAAATTATCTTTTGGTGTAACCGTAGTGAGGATGTGCCTCTCAGTTAATGAAGGCTGAGAGTTTGTTTTTGCATGTCCAGTAGTCCACAGCAGACTGGGAGGTTTCTATAGAAGATTTCAAGGAATAAACTACATATTATAATGGTTGGATGCAGCCTTTAAATGGGCACATCAGAAGGAACTTCTGACAGCCAGGAATGGGCTAATGAAATTAATTGCAAACGTTTTCTCAGCAACAGAAAAATTTTAAAGTAATCATATTTTTAATTTAATGATGAGGAGTACTCTGCTTTGTTTTGTTTATGAATACTAATTTAGAAAAACCCTAATCTGGTAACACCATTTGCTTCAGTGTCCTTAGACACCCTTCTGACCTTCTGATGGAGCTATGAAAAGTCTCTCCTCTCTTCCTGGGAATTCTCCTCTTTTATCTACCACCCACCAGTCTCCTCACTTGATCTCCTTTGCCTGGCTGGCTGCTCTAAAGTTCTCTCTTGGTTTTTGGGGCCTCCAAGCCATGGGTAGGAGTTAAGCACAGCAGTGGACAGCTGAGCCCTTCTTTGATAAGAAGAACAGCAGGATATCTTCTCAGCCACCTGGCTGGAACTCCTCAGTAGCTCCCTTTAACCTTGAATTCAATACAGCAACTTGAAAGGTGTCTCCCCTAGCAGCTGCCTTCTCTGCTTTTACTTGGATGGGCATTGCTGTTATTTATTGTCCTGCTAATTCCTGTGTCACTGCATGTATGTGTGTCATGTATCATGTGTGACACATCACTGGTGGTTACTGGGATCTGTTCTTTTCTCTCCCTAAATCATGGACAGTGGTACTGAGCAGCACAGGCTGCAGCCCTCAGGGACCTGTCAGAAATACTCTCTTAGATGGGGATTGCACAGGTCACCACTCAGTTATTTTGGCTGTGAAATGTAGCACACTGGTTTGATTCTGCCCTGTGGACCCAAAGGCAGAGCATTTGCATGACATACAGTTACTCAGGGGAGGAAAGGTGTGATGAAGAAAAACCCTCCCAAATAATGAGCAGAAAACTGATTCTGCCCGATATTCTCATACGTGCCATGCTGTTAAGAGTCACCAATTCCAATAAAAATTTCAGAAAGGGCATCTAAGAGGGTGGCTGGAAAGTTGAGTGTCCTGAACATTCTGAAGTGGCTTTACTGCAGTGGGGTAAAAAGATAATTTGGTCAAAGACCTTTTAAAAAAGTGTAAGGTGTGTGTGGGGTTGTGATAACATCCAATGAGGCTGTGTGAGGTGCAGCTGTGGAGGGGTGGGTGAAGTGGAGAGGTTTTAAGGTGTGATTAAGGTTAGGCAGTCAGGATAATGTCACAGAAGTCACTCCAGTTGGTTTGCGTTTCATAGAGTCATAGAATGGTCTGGCTTGTAAGGGACATTAAAGCTCCTCCAGTTCCAATCCCCCTGCTGTGGGCAGGGACACCTTCCACCAGACCAGGTTACTCAGAGCCCCATCCAGCCTGGCCTTGAACACTTCCAGGGGCATCCAGCTTCTCTGGGCAACCTGTGTCAGTGTCTCATCACTCTCACAGGGAAGAACTCATTCCTAATATCTCGTCTAAACCTACTCTCTGCCAGTTTGAAACCTTTCCCCCTTGTCCTGTCACTCCAGGCCCTTGTAAAAAGTCCCTCCCCATCTTTCTTGTAGGCTGCCTTCAGGTACTGGGAGGCCCCAGTTAGGTCACCTCTGAGCCTTTTCCAGGCTGAACAATCCCAATTCTCTCAGCCTTTCCCCAAGGAGAGCTGCTCCATCCCTCTGATCAGCTTGGAGGGCTCCTCTGGCCTTGCTCCAACAGCTCCATGTCCTTCCTGTGCTAAACCCCAGATCTGGACACAGCAGGTGGGGTCTCACCAGAGTGGGGGTAGAGGGGCAGAATCCCCTCTCTTGACCTGCACTCCAGGGCAAGTGAAAGTACAGTTTGCTTTTAAACCTATAAGAGTAGCTCCTGGAAAAAGTAATAAATCTGAATGTGCTGCAGTCACAGATCTCCATTAACTGTGGAAAGGGGGTTTGGCTGCACTGCACTGGGAAAGCTGCTTCTGGTTTTCACCTTGCTCTAGCATTGTTAGTCCTCTGAGGAATTACTCAGTGTTTATCCAGCACTTTCCTTTCCTGGCTGATAGAACAGCTTGTTTGCCACAGCAACAACAGTGGTGACTCTGCTGCTCGGGCACAGGAGATGTTCACGTGAACTTTGGATATTATTAGTGTTTTAAAGCAAAAGGGATCTGATGTGTTAATGAGATGCTAAGCCAAAGAAGTAAGGTGTGCTACAAGCTCATTAACCAAGATTCTTTGTAATCATCTTCAGTAATGCCCTTGTTTCATCTGTTGGTTTTGCTTTCCTGTGTCTATGCATGCACTTAGGGGGAAAAGAAATCTTTGAGAAATAGAAGAATACAGCTGCAGGTGCTGAAAGATATTTTTAGCCTAGTGTTTGACAGAGGCATTGCTAACACTGCCAAAAACAACCAAAGGTGAGAGTGGATCCGTGTTTCCTTTAAGGGAGCCTGCTCCAGACCTGAAAGCTCCTGGATGCTTGTCTGGGCTGGCTGCAGAGTTTGCAGCCAGTGACTCAGTTTCCCTCTGAAGCTGGGTGTGTTTGGAGGCAGGCAGGAGTCCCTCATCTTTTGGCTGCCCTCTTTTTGGTCTTTCACAGAAACATTGCTGCTATTGCAAAATCACAGCAGGTCGCTGCTTTGTGATGTGTCAGGGCACAGGGATGGGCCAAGAGCAACCTTTGCTTCCCTAGAAAATCCCAAACTCATTGTCCTGGCTCGGAGTTGGCCTGGCTGCTGATCCATGTGCTGGAATGGTTTACTCACCCTGAGAAAACAGACCTTCCTCCTGCAGGTGTCCAGCTCTTGTGGCTGCAGTCGCTGTGTAGAGGGGGCTGAGCCCTCTGTGCAAGTGCAGGGAGGGAAGTGGAGAACGCTGATTAATTTTCCAGCCCTCCAATTTGACAGCCAGCTTGGAATTGATGAAGTACAGAGGGCTGCTATAGAGATAAAGAAGATGCAGGAAAGCAGGAAATTGCAGATCACTTCCTGCAGCCATCCTCGGGTCTGATCATGCTCCCTTTGAGATCAGCTGAGGTTGCTCCACCAATTCTGCAGTATTGGTTGGATGCAGCCTTTAAACAGGTGCATCCATCAGATGCATTTTATGCAGGTACCTCAAAATGTGCTTATCTCTTTTCCTGGCAGGCTTCTGAGCCAAGGCTGTAGGCAGGTGCAGCACTTGGGGCAGGGGATCAGCTGTAGGAATGGATTTGCAGCAGTCTTTTGGAGCAAAGCATGCCAGATCCAAAAGCTCCAGGGCTTGGTAACAACTGCCAAGAGGCTCAGAGCTCTGGATAGACACCTAGAAGTATGGATAGCCAGCTGAAACTTGGAAAACCCAGCTTATAAAAATGACTGTCACAACAGGCCTGATGCATTTTCTGCTTAAAATTTGACCAAAAGTCAGTGTTTAAAATGGACGAAATTTTATATTATTAGAGTCATCTCACTCCTTTGGAGTTAACTAAGGGCAAAAAGGAGATAATTCCTTTAAAAGAAATTTCAGGTAAGAAAACAGGAGTCAGGACTGTATGGCCTTTTAATAAACAAGTAACAAAACCCCAGACTAAATGCACCCAAAAGAACAGAAATGCTTGGCAGGAGTCGGCGTCCCAGCAGGAGCACATCACAGTCAACTGATGTAGTGAAGCAAAGATCAGGGAGGATTAAAGGGAGACTGAGGAGAAGGCAGAAGCAGGTGAGCCCTGCTTAGTGGAGAGTCTTCTTTCCTGGATTGGCAGTGATACAATTCATTTTCCAGGTGTCCTGTAAAAGGGAAGAGCTCAGGATAAGGAATCAGCCTGGCTTTAATCTGGAATTCATGGAGAGCAGTGGTCTGGGTTAAGGCCTCTCTTGGAAATGCTTATTGGCTGTAGCAGGAGCTGTGCTGGTAGAAGAGATTGAGCTTCATTAGATGTTAAGAGGTTTTGAGTTTGTGAGGATGAGGTTAAGAACAGTTTTGGAATTTGTGTTGGGTTGAGCTTCTGCAATATTTTCGTTTTAGTAAAGGGCAAGACAGAGCAACGTGCAAGGAAATATAGAAATATTGTTTTTTAAAAGGTATTAGAAAGCAAAGAAACAAAACCCAGACAATCTTTCATTTGCACTGTGAGTTCTCTGAATCAGTTGCTCTGTGAAAAACTTCATCTTGTATTTGAAACTCTCCTGAAATCCACCCTTTTCCTCTCTCCTGCTGCAAGGGACCCAGCTGGGTAATGATGGCTGGGTTTCATCTGCATGATTTTGGGAGTCAAAGGGATTGTTGTGTCCATGGCTTATTACTGGCAAGAAGCCTAGAGAAAATACCATTTATTTGTATTCCAGAACCAGCTTCCCCAGCTGTGATCCTCTCTGAAGTTGACACCTGTAAAACAAAACCAAGTTGGAGCTTTTGCTTTATCCATTAATTTAATAACTGTTTTCTCTGTGTAATGGTGATCCCTGGAAGGGATGCTTGGACCTTCCTGCCTGTCTGATAGGTTATATTTCAAAGGAAAATTGTAAGAAGTGAGAGGCTCCCACATGTTCATGGTCCTACTGCAAACCTCTAGGAAAACTGAGAAAACTGCTAAATAGTTGTTCTGGAGTTTCCTGCAGCATTTTGTAAACCCTCGAGAGAGGCCTCTTTAATGACATGTTTTCTGCTGATAACCCACCCTCCCTCCCTTCTCCCTGCCTTTTTCAATATCTACCCTGCTGGTGACAGAACCCTGAAACTTTTGTAAGATTTTTCTCTTCATGGGAGCCATGGAAATCTTTGCTTGTCCTCCATCCACGAGGTCAGGGCAGGTTAAGGTGAGGGCTGGGGTCAGGGCCAGGTTCCCCTGGCTCCCCAGGGGCAGCTGCAGCTTCTGCTTCTCCAGGACAGGAGTCCAGACCCTCAGGGAGAGGTCATAGCCCTGCTAGAAGCCAAGCTGGGGTTCCAGCACCCTTTTGCTGTGCTGGGTTGTGCTGGCAGGTGCTGTGGCACAGCTTGGGCCAGAGTGTGCTGCCTGCACATTTCCCTGCCCCTGTCCCCCCTCACTCTACTGCAGCCCTCGTTTTCCTTATGGGAAGAGTAACATTTTGTGACTAAGGCAGAGCTTCGTAACAGCAGCAGCCAAATTACTCTCCTTTCTGACTAGCCCTTCAAAGGAAAATCTCTCAAATCTGACTCCCTGAGGGCTGGAATCAGTGTGGGTGTTAGGCAACGTGGCTTGGCTATTTGGGTAAAATGGCCTAGTTTTGATTAGGTAAGGAATTGGAGGATAAAGGGATTTATTTTTCTCAGAATTGGGCATAGAATAGCAATGTAAAAACCTGGATCAAATAGCTAAAGCCAATATCTTCCCCTTGAGGCTTTCTTTTGGTTCCTTTGTAGCACATCAACTTAAAAGGCACTTAAACTCCAGCTTCTGAAGGTTGCTGAGTGGGAGGGCAAAAAATAAAACGGGTGTTTGGAGTTCACAGATGCAGCCTCTTGAGAAATTGTGGTAACAACCTGTCATCCTTGGAGTCAGGCCTGATAACTCTTATGTGCCTCTCGGTCCTTATCTAAATTATCTGCTGGCACCTCTGCAATTTAATGATGCCATGTGACACTTGGTACAAAACAGTCCCTTTGACATGTTCCCACTCTCCTGGTACTTAGGAAGGCAGCATGGACAGGAGGGAAAAAGGATCCATTTGGCCCCAGATCTGTTAATCCCCTCTGGCCTGCTGAGCAGCTCAGGCTGTCAGCCACCTTTGGGCATTGCTGGCCAAGAAGCTGATTCAGACATTTCTACCCACCTGCAGATACCCTGTCCTCCCTGTGTATTCCTAAGCCAAATTTGGTGCCAAAAGGAAAGAACAGAAATGCTTATTTTAACAACTCTCACATTAAGGAGCTGCTCCTGCTGAGTGGGCATAGGGATTTGTGCTGCTTCTTGCTCCAGACAGAGCCTGGAGGGCCTGGGTTGGGGGACAGGGTGGGGAGGCAGAGCCCTTCATGACATAGGGGGTGATGAACCTGCCCCCCTGTAAGGTAGGGGGCCAGCAGAGGCCTGACCCTGCCCCCACAGAGCTGCCCCCCAAGCGCCAGCTCTGACCCCAGCTTCTGTCCCAGATTTTCCAGGATTTGCAGAACTTCTTTTAGCCCTCCATGTTGCCTGCCCGGATCTTCATTTGGTTTACAGTATATCTGCTGCCAGGTTGCTTGAAATACATTGAAGGAAACAACACAAATGGCCTCCCAGATGTGACAACAAAAGAACAGAAAATAAAACAATTCCCTTAAAGGGGAGAAAAGGAGAGGGAAAGGGGGGAGAAGCAAGGAAAGAAGAAAGACTTGGATATTTTGGCAGATATATTTGGTTAGGATTTTTTTTTCAAAGAATCTTTTGTTTTAATAGTCTTTAGTTAAAAAGAGAAACTGTTTTATTAAGAGTACTGCTTCTACTTTTTTTCTGTAAAATTAATATTTGCCCATGAAAAAAATACATCTTCTACTTTGCATGCTAATTTTGACTACTTATCTTTGCTCCCTTTAATTTTTTTTTTATGAGATTATACCTGGATCCCTGTAATCCTAAATTCAACACAAAGAAGGAACCTGAATGCTACTGCAGATCTGCTTGCTGATTTTCAAAATACCTTACAAAATTTCCAAAACACCTTATGCAATATGTGACCTGGAGAGAAGGCACATCTGCTTCCATGAAAGAAAAAGGAAAAAAGGGCAAGTTTCCCTGCCTCCCTTCTCCCAGAGAAAAGCTGGAACATTCAAAACCTAAAGGCATCAGTAAGAGAAGTTCCATAGTGAGCAGATTTTTAAAAATCTTACTGTATCCAAGTAACATCCCGGGCTTTGGTGACTCGTTTTACAGCGTGATGAGTTTTGTTGTTTTGACATGGAATGGTTTCTATTCTGGAATTGCACATTGCTGTTGCTACGACAGGAATGGGATTCCAGCATGATGGAGACCCTCTCCTTTGGGAAAATTCTCCCACAGCTCGTGCCACTATTGCAGGGAGGCCAGCCCTGGGGGTGCCCACTCCGGTCACATCCCTGCTGTCCCAGGCACTGTCACAGGATATTCCTGTCCCAGGTTGGACATGGCTCCAGTTTGCCAAGGAGTTTGTTGTGTTGTGTTTTTTCTAGTGGGGCACTGTGCAACCACTGCCCATCTCCCAGGGTGGGAATCCCTCCCTGGGGCCATAACAGCCCCAACTGGGAGGAGAATTTGGATGGACATCGTGCTCAGATCAAAACCTCCAGTCCAGAGGTATGAAGCAGTTTCTGTCCCTGCTTTCCTTAGGAGAGAATTTTTCCCTCATTGAACTGCCCCACACCTTTGCAGACCTGTTATGGCCAGCAGGCTACTGCTTCCTCATTAGCATGATGCATTTTTAATGAGCTGCTCTACAAGGAGCACAAAGAAGCCTTAACAAGAGGCCATGAAATTTTGTGTTATATCTTTTTTTTTTTCAGTTACTGCACAGAGATGCATTAAAACTCTGAGCAACAGTGACAGAATGATCCTGGGTGAACAGGCTGGATCAATGGGTAAGCAGTAAGATTAAAAAAAGTGTTAAAATAGTCAAGCTTTGTGCTGCTTTGAAGCTCACAGGCATGACAGTTTTGGTGGTTTTTATTACATTTTTTGTGTTTGAGTCAAGTAGATAGTGTCAAATCCTGATAAAACAAATTCCAACATCCTAAAGTCAAATGATGATATAATACAACATGTACAAACTGTGAGCTGTTTTTTTTTTCCTTTTCATTCACTCAGGGTATTTTTAATACAGCTGAGAATTTAACTATGTATATCTCTGCAATGTAGAAACAAGCTGAGGTAGGTAGGCAAGTAGTTAACTCAAAACTATTGGAAAATATTAAGACCACTTGTAATTTCCAAAGATATGTATATGCTGGACAGCCTGTATCTCCATCTGAAGGCATTTTGCTATAATGTTCTTCATCTTCTCTGCATTTTGATGAAAAAAAAATCAAATTATTTTGGTACTCTTGTTTCGGATGAGGAATTGACTTTTCAGGTAGTGCAATTTCAGCGTAATCGCAAAGTGTAAAGTTCTATCATTGTCTTGCTTAGGGAAATCTATTCTTGCCTAAATTAGTTCTGTGACGAATCATCTGGGAGTATTTCAAAACAGAGCAGCACAAAAAGCCCATCTTGAAGTGTTTGGCTTCTGCACTGTAGCTTTCTGAGCTCTCACCACAACAGGATCTGAACCCCTTCCAGCAGCACACTAAACACCATGACAAGCATCTGCCATGTTTTGTTTTTCTTTTGCAGCCTCCCCTCTGGGGAAAAGGCAAGTGCAGAGACATGGCCAATTTTGGTCAGGCTTCTCTGTGTGAGATTTGTTTGAGATTTTTAAGCAAGATGCATTCTTCTGAATTCCAGTGAGGAAAGGCAAGGCAGAAGAAACGCATGGAGTAGTTGGAGTGGCAGGGAGAAATGTTTGTGAGGTGTGGGTGGGTGGTGCTCACCTTCCTCAGACTACGCTGGAGGAATTGCTGCTCATACTGGGAATTTTTGGTGTGAGGGAGAAGCAGAGCTGGACTTTGCTGAGAGCAAAGGGCAGGTGTGCTCACTGCTGGGTGCCAGGAAGTGGAGTGGCAGCTGGCTGGAGTCCAGCTACGAGTCAGGGACTGCCCCTGAACACAGGCTGGGAAGGGGATGAGCAGAAGAGTCACTTCTGGAAGCTGCTGTGCCAGAGCTTTGGCCTTGGAGTCACACTTATTCACAGGTTGTACAAAGTGAGATTTTTCTGGCTGAGAGGTGGTAAACATGACACTATTTCGGAACTGCTGGCCCTCAGGTGGGAAGGACTTCAGCTTTAAGGGAGTCTGGAAATCCAACTCTGATGTGCAGCCCTTCTGCTGGCCCAGGTCTCAGGAGCTGGACTTTATCTGCATTGCTAACTGCAGTGATGGCTCACTTTTACCTCACACACGAGAGAATCTCATTACAGGAGCTGTGCCATCTATTACCAGTGCTGCTGTTCCAAAACAGACTCATTTTGAGCTGGAATTTAACAGTGTCAAACAGACCTGATGGAGGCACAAATAGTTAAATTGTCCTGAAAATCGACTCAATTTGCCCCAGGACAGAGGAGTTTTAATAGTCGATGTTAAACCACTGTGGGTATTCTTTTTTGCCCTCCATGAGAGGTGGCCAGGCCTTTAACTATTGGCAGTGGGAAGACCTGGAAGCCCTGGAAGCCTGGCTATTCTCACCTCCACCAGCAATATCACTGCCCTCTGGCACAGGAGTCACTGCTCTGGCCCCCAAAGGTGTTAGTCTTGTAAAATTGGCTTTGCTGTCCTGTAAAATGGCATACTACACAAACTTATCTGGACTCATTCCTAAATCCTAAGTTGCTTTACAGAATAAACTGGACACAAATTACAAACATCCTTGGTCCTTTTCAAAACCTCATGCACAGCTGCCTGTACTCACTAGTCCTGGAATAAATAGTCCAAACTTCTGACCAGAATTTTCAGGTCACTTCCACAAAAAAGGCAGTGTACTAGGTAAAACAGTTCTTTAGTTCCTAAAACTGGGAGATCCCAGCTTCTCAAGTCCTCTGTACAATATCCAAAGCAAATATTTCCCCTGGATCCTAAGTTTTATTAACATCTTGAATTTTATTTTTGTTTCTCAAAAAGCATGCAGTGACTGGCAAGCTGGGGATGATGGGACAGGAGATTGCATCAGCACCATTCTGAGGAAGAATGTGAGTGTTTTCAGATAGAGAAAGGAGGAAGAGACTCCTAAGGGCAGGCAATCCTCAAAGACAGGGAGGAGAGAGATAAGTGAATAGAAAGGCTATGCAGGCAAAAGCAAAATTTGAAATCAAACTTAGCATAAGACAAGCAAAAATGTCTGCACTTGCATCACCTGGAAGGTGCAGGTTGTGGCTGGCAGTTGGCAGCCCTCTCCATGGGGAGCAGGAAAGTTTTCTGTCTTCCAGCTCAGGGCTCACCTAAATGTTTTCAGGGATGCGTTATGATTTCCAGCTGAAGGACACATGCTGAGCTTTAACTTAGTCCTGTAGAGTGGCTCCTGCTGCTTCTCCTAAATGCTTTAGTGTCTATTGCAGAGCTTCCCAGGCTGCACTATAAACGATAAATGGTTAAAAGCCAGTGAGGAAGGAAACGGCTGCTTAACTAATCCTAGTGAAAATTAGCCCCTGATGAAGTGCAACCTCTGAGCTGCCTGTGATGGGCACCAGGTTTTCTTTCAAACCCTGTGCTTTTTGTTTCTGCTGGTATTGGTGACTCAGAGTCTGATTCTGCAGGTCAAGGGCTGTTTGTCACCAGTGCTGCAAGGACAGACAGCCTTCAGAAGGTGGTGGGTTGTGTTGCTTCTTTCTTTTCTTCTTTTAATCCTTATTAGTGGAAAGAGAAGATAAACTTGCAAAATGAAAATGGTGAGAGGAGAATGACGTGTCTGCTGATCATGATTATGCAATGAGAAGCACACTGGCATAATGAAGGGAGAGTTGCTAATTATTCTGTGGTCTGTTTTCACATGTTTATGACAATTAGGTATGGAAGTGGGCAGATTGTCACTGATTTTAGGCAAAGCCCTTGAGCAGGCACAAAGGAGCTTAAATGCTGACAGGAAACAGTTCATCCTTTGCAGCCCACCTCTGCATTTCCAGCAGGATTAAATTCACCCATCAGCAGCAAATGCACAGTGTGGAGCTGCATGAGCAGTGCCCAGCCATTGTAATTTTTCAGGGAAGCACAGGAGGGAAAGCACTAAAGCCCCAAGGGCCTCAAATCCAGTAGGTACAATATCAGAAAGCTTAGTATCAACTTAGCAGCCCTTCTGCATGTGCACGGAGTGTGAAGTTTTTCACCCAAATTTAGCTTGTCTTTGCTTTGGTTCGATGGTCCCAGGCAGATCTGTGGTTCTTCATCACAAAACCTCCAGCCCATGGTCTGTTGGGAGGATAACTTTGAGGGACAGCACTGGGCAGCCATTCCTCCAGGGAGGAGCTCTTTGCTGTGATACTGAGAGGCAGATCCTTGTGCTGCCACTGAACCAACCTGAAGGCAGGGCACCTTGAGCCTGCAGCTCCCTGCACAACCAGAGCCCAGTTTCTCACATGTGCCAGCCCTGGAGAGCCTCCCTGCACTCAACTTGAAATGCATGTTTTCCCCTTAATGTGGGCTAAAACCAGCCAGGCTCCCTGTTTTCAGTGATTCAAGCATGTACATCCCATCCCCAGCCTTATGGATTTGCTCCAGGTTTTGTTGTGCTAATTACCATCCCAGGTGACTGAGTTAATTAGTGAGCTGCATGTTTCAGGGTGCACCACAGCCCTGTATAAACAAATCATTACTGAATAAAGAATGCACAGATAGGATGTATTTGATGATGTGGCAAAAAATGCTTTGGTTTGACCAGGACAACTGAAATCCAAGTATTATCAGTAACCATATGCAGTTCTTTACATTAATTGGCTTCATCTGGATCTGGCTTTTGGCGATTTGGGAATAAGGAGTTATCTAAAGATTAGATATTAGGAAGAAATTCACTGTGAGGGTGGTGAGGCACTGAAACAGGTTGCCCAGAGAAGTTGTGAATGCCTCATCTGTGGAAGTGTTCAAGGCCAGGTTGGATGGAGCTCTGAGCAACCTGGGATAGTGGGAGGTGTCCTTGTCCATGGCAGGGGGCTGGAATGAGATAATCTTTAAGATCCCTTCTAACCCAGGCCATTCTATGATTCTGTGGTTTTAATTTCCTTTGTTTTCAGACCAGCCTGTGCTTTGTTGATGACCTTCCCTCAGATGCTAAAAGGAAACCTGTTTGTGTTTGGATATCTGGGAAAGATGATACAAAGCCAGCAAGATTCCTGTTGGTGAGGCACCACTGATATATTCTGGTCTTGAGCAGCAGTCCAGCGTCTCTCAAGGGTTTTCTCTCTGTGTCACCCTCAAAGGTTGCCCCAGCACAATGAAGGATGGAGGAAGGTAGCCAAGATCAAGTGGCAGGCAGCCCTGGTGGTGAGGGACAGATTGAGGGGTCTGTGTCACCACTAGCAGGAAGCCAAGCATGCACTCTCACCACCAAACCTCCAAGTCCCTTCACTCTGGGGTGCCTGTCCCCTACCTGGGTATGTCCAGGCCTGAATCTACTGGTTATCTGTCAGGAGAGATAACGGAATTGAGCTGTAGGCTGTGGGACCTGCCTGCAGAGGCACATGGCAGCACAAAGGAGCCCATGGCAGCACAGAGAGGCTTCTTGTCTGCACCAGACCCTGGGGGGAGGAGGTGTCACAGGCAGAGCCCTGCAGAGAGGAGCCTGGGGGAGCTGAGGGATGGGTGAACAGCGAGTGATCACCCCATAGAAGGAGGCGTGTTGCTGATGTGGCAACATGGGATGGGTCATGTAGTGAGAATTGCCATATAAGGAAATTCTGTGCCTTGGAAAAGTGTATAAAACCAGCCCATTTCTTTGAATAAACTATTCAGATTCCCTGCCAGTCTGGGTCTGGGCCTCAATCACCAACAGTGTTCCATTCTTCTGTTCTTTTTCCAGTAAGTCACTTTGCCAGTTTGCATCTTTCCCTTGCAGGGCAGTGCTGGTACCAGGGAAAAAGAGTGGGTTGGGAGAGGCAGAGAGGATCAGAAGGATGTGACTCTTAGAGACAGTTTGGCATCTCACCACCCCTGGACACCCACCTCAGTGGAGTCAGGAGATCCCTGTGGATGGCAGGTCCATTCCACAGCAACTGCATCTGTCCCATCCCTGCAGCCAGGTCCCCGTGACCATAGCCTCACATTTCATTTCCAAAGAGCTGCAGAGGGTTTTCTGGTGTTAAATTCTGTCCTGCTGATGTGTTTGTTGAGTCAGTACCCCACTCAGCATCCACCTGAAACATAGCTTGGGACTGTTACCACAGCTCCTAATTTCAGCTGTGCTCATGAGCCTTCAGCTTGAGTTTGTTCTCTCACTGGAGTCATCATTTACTTCATTTTACATATTTTTTTTTAAATTCATACCCCCTCCTCTCAACACACACAGACCTCACAGAGATTTTCATGCATTTAAATGAAAAAGACAAACAGTTCCCTTTCCTCGCTCACATTATGCAGCATTGCCCTTCTCTGTACTTTGTCCTATTTCACAGCTGTCATGCAAATAAACCCAACTTTAAAAAAAAAATCGTTAAAAAGCATGCATCCTATCAGCCTCCTGTCTCCTTCTCTTGCTGTATCTGCAGGAAGAAATCCCTTCTCCTGCTTGCCTTCCTATTTCAGGTGTTTCCACTTCTTTCCTATCTGTGATCCAGTATCTTTATGGTTCCCCAGTTGCCCAGGAAACAAACCCTGACTCCCTTTACCCGGCGTATAGTATTCACCATTCCATGAAGCTACTGTTTCCTGAAGTGTTTTATTGTGGGTTTTTTCCTAAACTACTCCAGAAGAGGGAATTCTCCTTTTCTGTAAAATCTCTCCCTGTACTGCTGGGCCAATCCCTTTTCTTTATCCACCTGAGTGTATCTGGATGAAGCAGTCATTGCATTTCCCACCTCCATCACTGCAGTATCTGACCAAGTTTAGTATTATTCCTTCTGCTCCTTTGACTGAACAGCCATCCTTCTGCAAGGCATTCTGCAGGGACCCCATGGGATGGCCATAGAACAGCAGTGCTCTTTGGCAGGCACTAAAGATGGAGAAGGCAGATCTGGCTGCAGGGTTCGTGGTGGGCAGTTGCTGGAGGCAGGGGGTGCCAGCAGGAAGGATCCTTTGTCCTTGCACTCCTTGCATGGCACTGGTTGTTGGCTCTCCTGGGCAATGTACTAGTTTGAAAACAAACCAGTGGGAGACTCTGAGTCAGAACTACAATTTAATAGGAAAATTAAAAATAAAGGCAGAAAACACTGGGTTAAACTGACTGAGTTAGGATGCAACCTGACACCCTGTCAGTAAGGGTGGTGGTAGCAGCCCAATTAAATGGTGGCTGCAGTCCTCCTGAAGTGATAGATGGGGTTCTCTTGAAACAGTGACCCTGTTAAAGGGTCTGGTCTTCCTCTGAAGGTCCAGCAGTGGTTGTGTAACTCTTTTCCTCTGGGAATCCAGTAGGTAAGGGCTGAGTGTGGTGCTCCAAACCTCAGATTATATCCAGGATGGAATGCTTGGTTCCTCCCCCTGGGCAGAGCATCTCACACTGGGATGATGTAATTTTATCAGTCATGCAGTGAGGCTTCATGGTCCATTAGCAGGAAAATATCTCTGATATCTATGAGTTATCAGAGATGTGTCATGGAAGAGATAAAGAACACTGCCCCACATGCTTTAACAGCTTATGGAGATGGTGAGAGAGCACAGACTTTTGGTTACATCTTACTTTGTAACCTAAAACAACTCAACTCAGACACTGCTAATAAAACCTTCCTAAAAGGAGAAAACCACCCGAAAATTACAAAAAACCAAAACAATCACCTCTAAAAATTATCCCAGGATATATGATGGGGTAGGGCTTTATGGATCAAAATGCAGGTTGTTCCCATGGAACAAGTGTCCTGTTCTTGCTGCAGCTGGAGCTCTTTGGGAGGAGATGTGGCTGTGGTGGGCAGTTTGCACAAATCACAGGCGCAGTGAGCAAGAGACACTGGAGCAGGTATGGAACAACTCAAGGTTTTTGCCTGTAATCCTCTCATCTCTGATATTTCCCACAGAGACCCCTGATGGCCAAGACACTCTCTTTTCCAAAAAAAGGAATATGTCCTGGAGTGAGATCTCCAGTTTTTGGTAAAAATAACTGTTATTTACTTCACAGGCCCATGGAAAAGCACCTGCCTGGGCAGCAGGAGACCAGCAAATCACAGATACAAAAATGGATGTGCCAACTTCTGTGCAGAACAACCACTGGTGGAGTTAACCTGTCCCATCTTCACTTTTTCCTTGTAAAACTTTGGATTATCTTGACTTTTAGTGACACGTGGTAGGTGAAAGGGTCTAAATCTCGATTCATGGGATGGGGACTGTTTCTCAGCTTCAATAAATCCATTAGCCTCTTTGTCAGTGACAAGGGAAGAGCTGTTTTGAATTCATGGTGTGTTTTTTAAAGTTTCTTTCAAAGAGTACTTTTTTTTTTTTCTCTCCTCTCATGTTTCTCAGAAGAAACCAGCCTGCCAAACTGCTCTCTCTAGGAAGCTCTTCTGAGATAGAGACATCCATCTCTGTGTACGGTCTGTACTTGTGAAGCAGAGCACAAAGCCCTTTTTCCATTTAATCCATATTAATTATCTCTCTACAGCTCCTCTCTAGTTTCCACTCAGCCCAGGCACCAAAAACTTGTGTGGCTGCATCTTGAACAAACCAGAGCCTTTGAATCCCCACCTGGTAAGTCAACACTCCAAAAATAAAAACAAATAAAAAGGTTTACTGCTGAAGGAGTGAAGCTTTCCACGCTTGACAACTGAATGCCATGGGATTGTGGACTGAGGCAGATATTTTTAGTGCCATCAATATCTCCTGGAGTTGATATCTCCCAAGACAGATGGTTGTTTCCCACAGAACGTTGTCAAATGTTTGCTCAGCCAAGATCAATTTTGTTCCAAGTCCTTTCCCACCTTCTGGTGAAATATATTTCACTTGCCAGACAAAAAATTAAAGAAACAGCATGAAATCTTGTCACTGTAGAGGGTTCTTGTTCCCATGGCTCTCCTGTGTCCTTTAGCCGGGTGAATGACATCTCCCTCGGTGCTGAGGAAGAACAATGGATGGTGTGAGCACATCGGGGCTCAGGTGTCGTGTCAGATTTCCCGGGAGACCAACGCGTCACTTCTCAGCCTGTCAAAGGCTCTCGCTGCCACGCTTTGCTCTTACATCTCCTAAGCCCAAGGAAATCCTGAGCTCTAAACCTGCGCCCCCCAAACTGATCTTGTAAGAAAACGAGGTGCAAGGGGAAGGAGGAGCAGCAGTGGTGCTGAGGAGGGGGCACACAGGGACTGAGTTTGTGCCCATTGCTCAATAACTGCAGCATTCCTTTTAAATACAGGCCCTTGTGAGTCTGGAGACCCAGAGACCCTTCGTGGTGTCCCGCAGTGTGCAGGGCTCCGTGGGGATTTTCAGCCAAAATTAGTGGGGGGAAAAAAGGACTTTTTAAAGAGTGGCATGGTGTTCATTTTCTTTTCCTTGCTGGTTGCTATTTTTAGCTGAGCCTGACTTGTCACAGTGTAAGAGACAGAGCTGGTTCTTTCCAAAGTACAAGTTTCCTTATAATGCCTGATTGTTACAAGTGAGAAATTACAGCAGCCAGTGCCAGCAGCAGTTTCTGAAATGTTATGATGATTCCTTCCTGCTACACTTTTGCTTGCTGTGGCTCTGTATTTGAAAATTGTTAATGTGTGGTTGTTTTGTAGTGAGGACCTCAGCAATCCAGGCTCACCAGGGTATCGCTCATCTTTATCGCTTCAAACACAAAAATAATTCTGGTTTAGTTTTGTAATTCTAAATCCTGTTGAAAATGCTGTGAAATTAAATTCATTCTTCTACACACTAAAAGGTACATTGGATCCTCTGAAATAGTCTATGTCAATCCATAATCTATATTATTAGAGATTCAGAGGCAGGTGAGGCTCTCATTGGAAAGGAAATCATCTGCTATGATGCCCAAAAGTATTTTTCATCCTTAATTTAGTTGTCAGAGTGATCTATTCACACCCTCCTGACTTCTTAAACAACCCCTATATCCTCAGACTGCTTTTGCAGAACAGGATTATGGTTGAAAGAAATGTGCTTGCCTTGGTATTGTACGGCTTGTTTGGGATTTGCCTGGGATTTATTAATATTTCTCCTGCATTTTCTTTAGGATTACAGATTCTTGATCCTTAACTCATGTAAGAGGCATTTTCAACCTCCTCCTGCCAAATGAGCATCTTCACTGTTACCAAAGTACTATGGATAGATAACCATTTATTACATACATATATGCCCAAATTTTCACTAAATTGTTAACCTGTAGAAATCAATTGCTGTTACCTGGCACAGTCAAGGGGAAGCCTCGGTGTAAAGCCTTTTCTTATACGAACTCTAATTGCCTATATGGATTTTTTTTTAATGGCAACCTGTCAATGGAAGCAAGGTTTGCAGTGCCATAGAGGCTCCTGGGAGGGAGTAGATGTGAGGGTAATCGATCATTTGGCCTGCAGGTGGGTTTGGGACAGCCCAATCCCTACCCTCTAGTACAAGGCCCTTCTTGTGCAAAGAGGAACAAGGGGAATTCGACAATTCCATATATAAAAATCTGAGAAAGGAAAACCAGAAACATACAAAATCTGTGTGTGTGTGTGTGTGTGTGTGTGTTTGTGTAAGTTGGTGTTATTTATTAAGCCTTATTTTATCTATGCCATAGAATCATGGAATGGTTTGGTTTGGAATGGGCCTTAAGGACCATTCAGTTCCAACCCCCTGCCATGAGCAGGGAGGCTTTTCACTAGTCCAGGGTGCTCCAAGCCTCATCCAGCCTGGCCTTGAACAATTCCAGGGATGGGGCATCCACAGCTTCTCTGGGCAGCCTGTGCCAGGGCCCCACCACCCTCAAAAGGAAGAATTCCTTCCTAATATTTAATCTGACCCTGCCCTCTGACAGTTGAAGCCATTCCCCCTTGTCCTGTCACTACATGCCCTACTTAGCAGCTGGCTTCCTTCCTGCTCTTTTGGGGAGCTTTCTGATCTACTTTAAACTGTAAGGAGGAAAAAAATCTTCTCCTTTCTCCTTAAGAATATTCATTGTGCAAAGGCCAAGCCCCCGCTCTTACATTTTTGCCCTGGAGTTCGTCTCCCAGATACATTAATTCATGGAACGTTGTCATTGTTGAGATCCAAATTAAGCTGCCTATCCTGTAAAGGATCCCCCCTGCCTGAAGCAAAACAGAACAGTTAATGCATTTTTTATAAACAATGCCATTAAAGATGCATGAAAGACGTGTTGTAAATATTAAAGCAAGACTATCACTTTTTTTTTCCTTGCTCCATAAAGCATAGAGGAAAAATCTACAGGTCAAATTCCTTCTGATGCAAATAAAGACAGATTCTTTAATTCCAAGTATTTGGTCCATTTCTTTTACTGTGGTATTACAGTTTTTCCTCGAGCTCTGAAACAGCCCTGTTAGCATGTTGAAAAATGTTGCAAGTTCAGTTATGGAACTATGCAATAGCACAGCTATAAAAATGCCAGAATGTGGACTGAGCAATTACAGAGGACATGTATGAATATTTCAAGACATTCTGTGGTCTCCTAAACCTGCTCCCTGTCCAAAGCAGGTTTGACACAGAGTGCAGGGCTTCATTTGTGGGACCCCTGTGAGCTGTGTTGGCCTCAGGCTGGGTGCAAGCATTGCCCAGGCACATTGCCTACTAGGCTGTTATCCCACCTAGTGGCTGCTCTCCCATCCCACAAGGTGATTTTTTTCCAGGATGTTGGTGAAGCAAGTCAAGGTTTGATGTGTTACTTCAGTTAGCAGTGAATGTGTTTCCACAGGGCTCAGTCAGGTGGTCCAGAGCGTGCCTTTGCTTTAACTGCCTTACACCAGGAACAGCTTCCACATCCACATCATCTGAATTAATGCATCAAATGCCTGTTGAGGACAGCCAGCTTTCCAGTGAGAGTGCTCTGCATCACTCTTCTTACTTGCACAGTCACAGAATCCTTTAGGTTGGAAACCTAAGCTCATTGAATCCAACCATCACCCAGCGCTGCCAGGCTCACCACTAACTCATGCCCCAGCTACCACATCTACATGGCTTTGAAATACCTCCGGGGCTGGTGACTCCACCCCTTCTCTGGGCAGCCTGTGTCAATGCTTAACAACCATTTCAGTGAAGAGATCTTTCCTAATATCCAATTGAAAGATCCCCTGATGTAACTTGAAGCCATTTCCCCTTGTCCTATCACTTGTTACTTGGGAGAAGACACCAGTGACTCTGTGTCTGCCTCCTAATTCGGGCACATGAGATAATGTGACGAAGGCCCTCCCTGTCCCTGCTTGTGAGACCATCTCAAGCTTCCCTAAGTCCCCAATGGCAGTCACAGGAGTGACTTTTATCTTCTACAGCTGTGCACAGTACACCTCCTCTCTGTCCATCCATGTTGTTGGGGAGGATGAAATAAGGAAACCTTATAAATATGACTGCTTGGCAAAAGATTCTGGAAATATAAAATCTGTAAGTGAAATAGAAATGAAAGCTAGCTTTGAAATATAAGATACCAAGCTGTTAGTCAATGTACAACCAAAAAACAAAGAGCTAGCCAGCTGAAGGAGAATCCCTCTTGATTGAACAATGTCTTTAGCAAAGAAGAGGATGCTTCAGCAAACAGAAAGGTCCAAGGGTCAGAGAGACCCTGCCAGCGTGGCAGGGAAGAAAAAAGTAGCTTTAGGAAGTAGTTTTTAAGAGTTAAAATGTAACACAGTATGGTAATGTAATAGTTTTGATAGGTTGTGTGTAAATTCTATAAGGACTTCTGTCTTCTATTGATTGGATGTTGTAATATTACCATATTCAGTATAGGAAGAGATAGAATATCATGTAACCAGACTTTTAGGTCACTTAAGCTCTCTCTCTCTTAAGCTCTCGTCTCCTAAGCTCTCTACTCTCCCTCTTACCCTTACGCTCTCTCACTCTCTCTGGGGCATGCTCTGAGCTGTGTCAGCTTAGGCAGAGCTCCTGCACCCACAACCCTTGCAAATAAACTGCATGTTTCAGTAGCTGCCTTGAACTGTAGAAATCATCCCTGAACCGACTGAGCACAGCGCCCCCTATAGATTTTCTACACATGTCCCCATCAGCCCAACACTGGCCTGACTGAAGGCAAAAGAAAAATTTGATTGCCTTCCAAAGAAGCGGGGTTCAACCAAACATTGGAGTTGAAATCATGTGAAAAAAAAAAAATACTTTGAAACATATTTTGATGACAACAAGAAAAAAAAAAGATGATTTGCCAGAGCACTGCAAGAAACTTCCCCCACCTGGACAAGGATAATACTTACAGTAAACCTTTGAGATGGCTGTGAAATCCTCTGTTGCTTCCTTCCAACCCTACTCTTTGCCCCTCTATTTCTATGCCACATTTTACTCTGTTACAACTTTTCAAATGTTGCTTTATTGTGAAAATAAGTGGGATCTGTCCCCACTTACTTCTTTAAGTCCCTGCAGTTGTTAAATCCATGACTGGCACCGACTGGATAGTCCAGCTTTTTAAGTTGACTTCTGTGCCCAGAAGAACCTCTTCATTTCTTTCATGATCTTTTTTCCCTGGTTTTTCTGGTTTTTATGTCAGTCTTCCTTTGTGAGACTAAAGCACTCAAGAGTAAAGGCAGCTGAAGTTGCCAGCACATGCCTTAAGAGTGTCTGCTGCTCAATGCAGAGCAGAGATTTATTAATGAATGTCACCTCCGAAATTTAATGGTTAATCTTTATCTTTTTCTACAGAATAAACAACTCTTTTTCAGGATGTAGAACTGCAAGAATTGTTTTCATGTGTATTAAGAAAAAAAAAACAAAAAACCCCACACTGTTACAAAACAAAACCATTGTCCTGGCCTAATTTTTACTAAATAAGTGTCGGTATTTAATTTCTTTTTTATTGAAAGAAAATTAATTGCTTCAGCCGACTGGAAATTATTTAGATGAAAACATTCCCACCTGTGCTGTATCTGCCAGTGTAGTGGAAGAAAGTTTTCCCTAGAAAAGTGAATAAAGACCCAGAAATCTTGACACATACATTCTTTTTCTCCATTCTACTTTTTTTAATAGATATATGATTTGGTGATGAAGTGCATTTACCATCAGCACTGTACTCAGTTTAACAGTCAGCTTTTCCTTGCAGAAAACCTGTAGCTCCTTCCTCCCTGAGCTGCTTGCTATGTGCAGCCAGGAAAGCTTTTCCCATGGCTCCCAATTAGTTGCCTACCCAAGCTGTCTTTTCCAACCAGATTAGATATCCAAGATTCCCTTCATATCTCTCCCTGCTGCCTGCTACACTTTCATTTACATTTCCAGCAGTGTCCTTTACAAGTGATCTGCCACGTGGTTATGCCATGGGAAGGTTTGCTGGGTCTGCGAGCTCATTGCAGGGTGTCTCCAGTTTTCCTGGGGCAGAGGGATGCTGGTGCACTCTGTGGATGAGAGGTGTTATAAATGAAATGTCAATTTTATCAAATTAATAATTTGCGCGAGCCAAATTATTAATATAAAAACAAATAAAATTTATTTTTAATCAAATTGACAATCTTAATAAGCCACTATAAAGGAAAAGCAGGGCCAAGCTCAGGTTCTTGACTCTGGGTGACACATACACAGCTCTGACCACCAGCAGTTCAGAGAGGTAAGTGCACACCTTTGAGGTGTTTGAGTCCAGTTTTTATACTGTTTTTCTTGCTCCTGGCTAGGAAATCTTTTGTTCTTTTCACTCCTGATGTTCCTCTGGCCCAGTGCTCAGGGGTCCATTTAGATGTTGATTTGTCCAAGGATTCTCTTTGTGCTCTGGTTGATGGTTTCCTGTAACTCATCTCAGCATTTCTGGTAAGGGTCCTGTTCAGATGATGATTTTTCCAGAAATCCTTATATGATTAAAATGAGGTGTCTCCAGCAATAGGTCCACTCATCAGCAGTGTCCAAGGAGCAGCAGATCCTATCTCTTACTTCTTTCAGATGGAAAAGATTCTTGTTGGGTAAGATGAAATCATAGGAGGTTGATGGGTCTGGGGTCATCTCCTCTGAGCTTGCCTGCACTTCTTATGTTAATTGGTACCTTCCTTGAGCAAGATGTCATGAGACTTGCCAAGGTGTACTCTGAACACAACTAATTTAAACATATATACAGTTTACAGGGTATATTTCACATTTTGGATTTCACATTAATAACTTATTCTACTTATACCATTTTGATTTCTTATGAATTTTGACTTATCTATAACAGAGGGATGTCCCATGGCACAGGGGTACCTGGTAGCAGTGGTGGGGCCAGGGCAGAGCTGAGAGTGGTGTTGTCTTCCCACTGGGCTGCAGGTCAGTGTCAGGGCACGCTGGAAAAAATATTAAAGGAAATAATTTCTCAAATTTCTACCACCACACTTCATAGTTTTTGTTATTTAAGTCTTGTGGGCAGGCACTCACTATCTAAAACTTATTTCTAGACAAAATCTGGAAATGAACTCCCACTTAGCTGATGATCAGTTTCTAAAAATAATTGCTGTGAAATTAATGATGCAGGGTGGGTTTTTTGTTTAATCATGCTATCTTTATACCAAGGTACACCAGAATTATCAGATCAACTCTAAGAGGATCATCTGCTCTAGTCTGAGATCATAATTCTCAGACTAAACTGAAAGCATTGCCTTAAACCTGCAGCAAAGGGCAGCTTTGTGCTTGTTGCACTTGATGCTCCCTTGTGTAACAGCACATTTGACCCTGTGTTTTGAAATGTGAGCTTTTAAATGTACCTGAAATGCAAATAAAAAGACTTAAGGAGGAAAATGAGCTTTGCACTGGGTGATTCTGCTGAATGTTTTAAACATTTCCATGGAATTTGGATTGTAAATAAGACAAGGGGGTGGGAAACAGCTGTGTGTCTCCAGCTCCTGCAAAATCCAGAACTAAGTCCAAGCTCTCAGCAGCTTGTGAGCTGAGCACTGGTAAATTGAGCAAACTTCTTTGTCTAATGGGATGTTCAGTGCAGACAGAATTAGGAGCTTAAAAAATAAAATCCCCTTTGGTCCAGTTCCTCTGGATTTGGTGGCTGTGCCTTGGATCCCTCGATGGGTGTGAGCTGTGGAAATGGCATCAATGTGAAGTGAGTGCCTGCTCTGGAAGGCAGGGGGGGATTTTTCTTTGCACTCAGGAGGGTCCTGTGCTCTAGACTTCATTGTTCTAGCTTCTGTTTAATGTGACTGATGTATAAAAAGGTTTTTTGGTGCTTTTAGAGTCTTTTCTTGAGGAAAAGGAATTTTCAGGCTGAATTTTCAGGCTGAATTTTCAGGAGTGATTTTCACTTTCAAAATTCAGGCCGATGCAGCATCCAGGTATCAAGTTATCAGTGTTCATTAACAGCCAGGGAAAACCATTAGGTTCTGAAGCACTCTGCTTTTGTCTTTAGCAGAGATCACTTAGCTTAACTAGGGAGATGCCTGAGAAAAGGAGCAATTACAGGTAATCAATAATCCTCAAATGGCAGCAATTAAAATTCCGAAAAAAAATTAAAAAGAAAGCAGGCAAGGTAATAGAAAATCATATATCAGCCATTTGGAGAGGTTTGGCAGATCTCAGCTTGAAAAAGGAGGAGATTTTAATTAAATCATCTTCTGAGAATGCCATTGATCCTTCATGTGCAACAATTTAGAGTGCAAGAAACAGATTTGAATGGCCATAATCGTAAAAGATGTGTTTGTTTTCCCCCAAAATGAGCCCCTTGCCTGGCAGAGTAGAAGAGATGATTCTGCTGAAACAATACAGGAGAGCTCTCTGCTTTTAAATGATCTAATTTCCATCTCCTTTAGCTGAGACAATTTAGTGCAGTAACATATGCATTTGTTTCCAAATAGAGATGTCTGTAGACAACATTTTCTGTATAACTTTGTCTCCTGCCCCAAGAAGATAAAACCAGTGGATTATGATTCAGCAGGGCTTGTGTTTCCATGATATGACAAACTTGAGCAGCTTGACTTAGGAATTGCTTTTCCTCAGCTCTAACTAGGGCACAAATTCCATTTTTAGGGATTCTCAACAGCCTTTTGGAAGCCCAGCCCTTGGTGTCTTGAAGGGGCAGCACAGGTGGGTGTCCTTAAAGAGGTCAGCTGCTGCTTTCAGAAACAGGGGCTGGTTTGGGGTGGTACCTCACAAGGCTGCACGGCTGTCTGCTCCCACTCACTGATGAGGAGGAGGAGGAGAATGAGGAAGAAGAGGAGGGGTTCTTAAATCCCTGGAACTGGAGGTGGGGATGGATTTAGGGCTGCCCAATCTGTAGTGGCTTGAGGATGGGGTGCTTGTGAGTTTTTCCTTGGCTGGGAGAAGTGTGGCATCTCTTCAGGTCCTGGAAACTCATCCCTGTTGCAAGGAGCAAGCCTGAAGGGGGTAGGGGTTTTTTGTCTTTTTATTGCGAGAGGTTTTTTTGAGTTTTTTTTTTTTTTAGCATTTTTCTCTGTGTGGTGGTAGAATTGATGGTTTATTGAATTGGAGAACATTACCTGCTGTGTCTGGAGCTCGGGATAGTAGGAGTGGTTTGCCAGGAAATGTGATTGCAACCTTCTGTGTTAAAAGCAGAAAGAATCAGCTCTGCCAGGGCTTTGTATAACTGAAAACATTGTGGTGGTGATGCTCAGGTTGGTGCTGGAGTGGTGCTGTGGGTGGGGGTGGCTCAGGGGAGGGACTGTGCTCTCTGTCTCCCACCCCCAAATCCCCTTGGAGGCAGGCAGTGGGTTAAAGATCTTTTCTCTTCTTGATTGAATATCTACAGCTGTATTGAAGCTGGTGAGACTGCTCACAGGAGAGAGATTAAGTATTCATGCCAGCATTTGCAAGGTGAGCCATTCGACCTTGCTCTGCCTGATTTCCCTGCCCAACTGTACGGCAGAGCACTGAACATGACCTGCCTGTGTCAGAAAGGAAGGATAGTTGCAGTGTCTGTCTCTAGCCACCTCGGGGTATCAAAGAGGGGTGCCTTCTGGGACACAGAGGCCTCTTTTTCTTGTAATCTGCACCTGAATTAGGTGCCTGGGGCAGCCTGAAGGAGAAATTATTAATTCCGTGTCTGTACCCTTCCTGCTCATCTAAACCCACAGCTCCCAAACTTTTCCCAGGGAGCAGGTCCTGCTGTCAAGGGGCAGGCAGGGTTTACAAACCAAGGACCTGCTATTCCTTTCCTTATCCAGCTGCTAAATAACTCCAGAAACCTTTTCTGCAGTGCCCTCTCTGTTTGGGGCTTCAGCTGTGGGGCTGCCTCGAGGTGCAGCCTTCACACCCAAATCAGCACACCTGAAACACTCATTTGAACAGCCCAAAAGCTTTACATTTAATAAATGTGCTGGGGTGGGTCTAAGCCCTGCCTTGCTGTTTGTTCTCTGCTGCTTTAAATGGAAACCTGTGGATAACTTTTAGAAAAGAGTCCGAGGTGTTAATTACCAGCTGGGAGAGGCAAGATAACTACTTAAGAGTAAGCTTAGCCTTGGTTTTTTGTAACAGTAGGACAACAAACAAAACCTCATAGTGCAATGGTGGCTATTTAATAAGAATTCATAAGGAGGCATCATCTTGCCTCAGAATGCTTGGCCTGTAATGGATACCACATCTGGGCCAGAACTTGGCCTCTTGCAAGACATTTGGGCAAGGGACAGCTCTGCAATAAGGCCAGGCTGGCTGCTCCCTGGGAGATGTTGGAGAGGAATATTCCCAAAGTGCAGATCATTCCCTTAAAAGAAAATCACCCTCATCCTTCCCCAGGTACCCAGCATTGCTCACATACCAATCACAAAGCATTTGTTCTTCTCTGCTTCCTGCTTTGTCAGAGCACACAGCTCTTGCCTCTGTCCAAACACTAAACTTTAGTTAGATGAGTATTTCACTCCTTTGATTTACACCTGCCTGAAGTACCATCAAATTATGCTGTTGACTGCCTTGAGGCTTTTCCAAGGTAGATAAGGGATGAAGAGCAGGATTCAGCTGATGTTGGACCCATGTTTCTTGCTTGTAGGTGAGAAACTATCTCCTCTGCAGACCACGACCAGCAGCACTTAGAGGGAAAAAAAAGAAGGAAAAGAGAAGATGCTCTTTTCTATTATTTTTCTTTTCTATAAGGTTTCCATCAGACCCCTGCAGTTACCAACCACTAAAACCACTAAACATTCCCATGTGCTCTCTGATTTCTGTGATTCCTGTACGCTTGTGAGAGAAAAAACTGATAAACAGAGGGCCCTCTCTGTGACAGCTGAGACCCTCATTTCCTAGGTCAGACTAGCAATTGGAGGACAACTTTCTTTGTCCTCCATTTGACAAAAAAGGTGATGCCAATGTCTACATCCTAGAGTAACAAGAGCAGCTGGTCCTGGTTGGCTCTGAGACTTCAAAACATGTAAAGCCTTAAAGAAATGTAATAATATTGCTGAGATTTGGGGGTTTAAATAAGTTGTTTGGTTATGATTCACTAACAAAAGTGAAGCACCAAGAGTTTGTGAGGGCTGGCTGTGACTCCTGCATGGAATTGGCCTTGTTGGAGATGCCAGGTTTGAACTAGAAACTTGGAGAAAGTGGTTGTATGCAAGGATGGATTCCAGAGAGAGGTAAACAAAGCTAAGAAGGCTCTGCTCTGTGAGTCTGGTCCAGGAGATCTTTGGTTCTAATGTCTTTTTGGAGTCCTTTGAACGCCAACACCTTGACCCCTGCAGAGCATCTCTTTCCCTTGCAGCAGGATGAAAGCCAGCTGCTGAGGAGCTGCTGCTTCAATTGCTCCTTCCCTCCTTTGGGGGGAAAAAGGAGGATAATTGGCTTAAAGATCATCCAGGGGCTGTAACTTGAATCTCCTGCAGCAGCAGAGCAGCTTTCAGCGTATATAAATCCCTCCCCACTTGCCCACATTGGCATTTGCTGCTCCAACATGCTGGCCCTGCTACCCTCTGGTTTCTCCAGAGAAGCTCAGAAAGGCCTAAAAAGCAACAAAAGAATGATGATACTTTCCAGTATGTTTCTGGGGTTTTCCAGTATGTTTTTGGAGTTTCTTTTTTTATCATTTCTGGAAGAAGCCCAAGATACATTCTCAAATACACCATCAGCAATACTCCTGGGCTTCTCCTCTTCCTCTCTGCTTTGGTGCAAAGGTTAAAGCAAGTGTCAGTTTTGCTTATAACAGGTTTACAAAGGAGCAGAGCTCAAAGGAAGCCTCGCCAGCAAGCCTTGCTTTCCCACCCAGCAGGGATGAGCCATGTGGCAAATTGTTTGTTAAATTGAATCTCACGTTCTGTGCTCCAGCAGGAGCAAAACAAGAGGTGCCACAATTACAACTTCATTCCCTGATTACCTGCCTCAGCATGGCAGCAATAAGCATTCACAATTTGTCCCTGCATGGCCAATTCATCTTTAAACTGAAGCGGCATCTTAATTGTATCCACTAATAGTCAGCTTCAATCAAAAATCACTGTGAGCCACTCCAGCTAGACTGGCTGGGGCTCCCAGCTCCTGCTTTTGCTGGTTAAGGGACTCAAATGAGATCATTGTGGTTTTATTTATGTATACAATCAACAAAGGGGGGAGGAGGGGGGCAGTGGCAGCCACATAAACTCAGGAGCATCTTTATCACTTGGCATTAGGCTGGGGAGACAGGACAGCTGGGATTTATGGGCTGGTGCATGCAGCTCCTTTTTATCACTTTTGCGTGATTTAGGCAGAGCTGGGATTGTGGATGGAAAAACTGATGGGAGGGAGGGTCTTGGGTTTTAATTTTGCAGTTCCTGTCGGTGACAATAGTCATCAATTTCAAGGTGTTTTGTGGTGAGGCTGCAGCTTTCAATAATTGGTGTAAAGATGCAAAAGTCAGCAAGCAGAGTGAGAGCAAACCCTTTTCCAAAGCAAATGTTTGGGTGTGAGAGTGCAAAAACTGCCTGATGAATTCTCAATCTCTTTGCATTTTGTGGCAGACTGAGATTAAACCTGCAGGCTTTCAGGTTCAGCAGCTGAGCACAGAACTGAACAACCTCCCCTTCTCACAAGTCCTGAGGACTTTCCTCTCTCGTCAGTAGTGCTGGCTCTTGGGATATAGCCACCCTCTCAGGGCACCTGGGGGTGCAGGGCTTGAGCTGGGAGTGCACAAGGGTGGCATGGAAGCAGGATAGGACCAGCGGAACTCATAAGGATGAGGTGAGGTTTCCCTAACCTAGAGAGGGACTTGTGCCTGCTTTTCCACCCCATTAAATCACACTCTGGATCGATAGCAGACAAATGATTCTGGTTGCCAGTGGCTAGTTTGTGAGATTTTTCTTCATTACAGATCAGCTGAAGTGCTGCTGTGGAGGAAGAAGGATGCAACTAATTTAATTTCTCTCCTGGATGATACTTACCCAGCAGATATGTAAACCCCGCTTGCCAGATGTGAAAACCAGGGTCTTTTGGTTAAGCTCCTCCTATCAGAAGACTTCAGCTCCCCTTGCAAACTCCCAAGAACAGCTCAAAGGCTTCATAATTACTGTAGCAGTGCATAACTTTATGAGTAACTTGTAGAGAGGGTGTGCTGGAAGAGACAGGTCAGTGAGTGACAGCTGCTGTGTGGCCCTGTGAGGCATAGGAAGAAATGGCAAGTTCTGGGGACACAGCAGGACCCAGCAGGAGGCAGGCAAAGCTCAGGTCCTAAGCCCTGCAGGAACCTCATGTCCTTTCATGTCACAAATAAAGTTTTCTGATCTATGAAAGGCGCTTTCTTGACCACAGCACTCTGGATCTCTCTCCCTTGCTGCTCTGTTGACTCCCAGGATCAGGAAAGGAAAATGTTTCCACAGCACCCTGAAGGCTCAGGAGAAGCTGCTCCACTCTAGTGCCCAACACTGACATGCACTGCCCGGCCTCTCCCCAGCTGGAGGGTCCTGTTGGTGCTCTTGCACCGCTGGGAAATCAAAAGCACTTCCACCAAATAAGTAAAGCTGCTCTGAGATTTCCTCCTTCCTCTTCCTGCCAGCATCTCTGAGGACAGGTGATGTTCAATAGCTCTGTTCTCTGCTGTTAACTTCACTGCTTCTTTTGCGTGGTTTTATTTTTGTGCACTCCATTTTTGCTGTAGGAAACTCCTTTCCTTGCTCCTGCATATTGTCCCTTGCATCTCCACTTCCTTGGAACTGAGCACCTGTGTCCTCCCTCCCTGCTTTTTCTTCTTTTCCCTTTACCTTTGAATTACTTGATACAGCACCCAGGTCTCTGCCCTATCTGACCTGTCCTGGCCATAGACCTCAGCCTCTTTTCTGTGAGATGCCCCATCCCTGGAAACATTTGAGGCCAGGCTGCACAGGGCTCTGACCAGCCTGATCTAGTGGAAGGTGTCCCTACTGACTAGTGGAAGGGGGCTGGACTGGAGGGCCTTTAAAGGTCCCTACCAATCCAAACCATTCTATCATTCTATGGCTGCTGGGCCCCAGACACTCTGCCCAGAGGGATTTTTCTTGCAGTATCCACAGGGTTTCAGAGTTGGGGCTAAGGTTTGACTGCTGGTGCTTTTTCAAAGCTGCCTAGATCAAGGCACGATGCTACGCAAAAGGCAAAAGAATTCCATCACCTTATTTGCGTGTTTCTGATGCCAGACACACCACTAAACAGAAGAAATGTTGGATAAAGGCCAGAGGAGTTTGCAATTAGCACATTAAACAGATCTACTGATTGCAGTATCAGAAGCAGAGTAGGGAGCAAAACCCCTGTGCAGTGTGACCGTGGCTTTGTGTCGGTGATTTGATTTATGCCAACGGTAAAGGCCCACAGGAAGCTGATGCTGCCTTGCAAACTCCTTCTCCTTTCATGTAAACTACTTCCCACAGTCTGGCACCAAACAGATAATTTCTCTCTCCTTCTTTTCTCTTTATGACAGCATAATCTTCATGATCTGATTCTGGCCTTTACTGTGTACTCGCTCACCTCTGAACAAACTTCTTTACGTGTGCCAGGCAGTATTTTGTTAACAAAAAATCACTTTGTCACTAGAATTATGTGTATGCGCCTCATGAAATGCCTTCAACTGACAGAATCCTTTTAGTCACATAAATTTACTTGACTAAATGATATTAGGGGGATTAAACCAAGAATTTCATCAAACTCCTTCCTCTAAGGAAAGAATGTCATTGATCCTCTCTGAAGTTGGAGAGACCTGTGCAGTCAAATGTATTTATTTGATGAAAAAGTCTGCCGTGTCCTTAAAATTGCTGCAGGGATGCATCAAATGAGCAAACTGATGTGGTGGGGTCAGAACTGAAGTTTCTCTGTGAGATGTAGCACTACGTGGAACTTGGGGTTTGGATGTCAGGTCTCTGTGATCATCACCACAAGGAGTTGAGGCTTTGTTCCCCATATGACTCTCACTATAGAAAATGGGAGTTTGGCCAAAAATTCATTCTTTCAGACATGGGAAGGAGAGTGTTAATGTGCAAACACCAGAATAAGCAAATAATGCAAATGTATTGAGATCTCCACCTTTTGTTGGAGACTTCTCTGCTTCATGATCAGCTCTCCTGAATGTTTTCCTAGGGCAAGCTTGGCTGCTGCTCTGTGAGTAGCAATGCTAAAGCAGGGAAACGCCCTGCTTGTCTCTTCTGCAGCACCTTTAACTTTGTGTGCTCAGTGGTGGAAGGAATTGGGTATGGAGGAAGGAAAGAAAAAACCCTCCTGTTCTTTGTACCCAGAGAGGTCACAGGGACTGAAAATGCTGGTTGCTTTCCTGTATGGTGATGCCTAATGATATGCTGTCATCTCTTCTGACATAGAAAGCCTTGATTTCATCTCTTGGGTCCTTCTACAGCTGGATGATGGGTGAGAAGGGACCCCAGGCATTCATCTCTGCTGGGAGCTTGCATACAGCTATAATAATTAATAATAATGGCCCAAATTATTATTCCTGGCTGTGTTCAGATGAGGCTCTGAAAGCCTTTTGCACAGAGGGATAAGAACTGATTCCCTGTTCAGCCTGAGTCTGTCTCAAGCCAGTGTAAGGCAGTTTATTTGGAGCATTACTTTGTTTTTTCCCCCCCAGAGTGCTGGGTTTGGAGAAATCAAGCCATAAGGGTTATTTATATGCCCTTTACTCCTTATGTGGATGCAGAGCCATGGATAAAGCCACCTGCAAATTCATCTGGGTGTTTACACCCCTTGCAGAAATTTCTGGCTTGTGATCCACTGCTGTTACCTCTAATGTGGTGTTCTTTTTGCAACTGCTTTTGTTTTGGGGTGGGATTCCACACAGATCCCCAGTGTGGCTGTTCCCAGAGACTTTGCTTCCATGCCTGTGTTTCCTCCACATCCTTCTTTCTGGGAAACCTGCAGGGACTTTGCCCCACCTCTCTTCTCCATGGTGACAGGGCAGGGGATGCACTTCCAGGGCTAAGGGCTGGCAGGAAATTAACACTGCATTAGTTACCTGCTCCCTCTCTGACCTGCAAGTCAGTATTTTTATAATTAAAACATTAAAAAATGCCACAAGGTACGTCTGTGAAGTCAAAAACCCACTAATTTAAAGTCTACTATTGAATAAGGATGAGTGTATATATGGTGTTGGAGCTGGTGCTGCTTTCTCTTCAGGAAGGGTTTCTTCCCTTTGCCAACTGATTCATCTCTAAAATAAACAGCCAGTGTTGAAATTAAAGCACATTAATAGAGCTGATTTGTAAATAAAAAAGAGAGTTAGCCAGACACAGCAGAAACATAGAGACTAAAGGTTATAATATAATGAGAGACGATGCTCCTGTTCAGAAAAAGACTTTCCTTCCCCTGCATGCTCATGGTAATGGAGCAAGAGGCACACGAACTGCTGGTGTAGCAGAAATGCCATTGCCTAGTACTGCAAACATGGAGCTAAATCTGTTATTTGAATATTCATCAATCATAAAAAGCATTTTGAAGGTCCACAGCAATTATCCACTTGAGGGGTTTTCCTGGAAACTCTTCTCAGAAAAGTTTATTTTGGTGAATTGCATTGCAAATATCCTGTCAAGCCTGGGGGAAGAGAGGAAGAAAGAAGCCCAAACCTCCACTGCTTCCCCTGAAAATTACCTGAGTGTGTGGAGGTGGTTTGGGGGCTTTAATAACTTGCAATAAAGAAACAAAGAGGTTACAGTCACAGCCACGTAATTTGGGGGATGTGGCTGAGCGCTGCTGCTCCCGGCTAAGGACAGCTCGTGGAAGGATGTTAAGGCAGAGATTATTCCCTGCAATGCACTCGAGCCGCACGGGGAAGAATTAATTGACACCTAGATGTGTTGGGGGTAGGGCCGGTGACAACATGTGATAAATGAAACCCGCGGCAGTGAGAGCAGATGTATGCCGGAAGGACAGCATGATAAATGTGCATCTTGAGCCTTACAGTGCCTGAGAAAACAGCTCCCGATCTGATACCGCTCCAGTAGCTACGGCGGTGTTTGAGTACGGCGGTGACTTGATTGATTTAATTAGCTCTCATTAATGGCATTGAAGATTGTTCAGCAACAAGCAACGGAGAGTTGTGCTGAAGTGTTGCATGTTAATTGCTCGATGATTTGTGTTATGGGACGGCTCTTTTGCATAAGTACAAATTAGACGGTGAGTTGTTTGGAAACACTGGTGTCTGTCCTTGCTGGGAGCAGGGTCTGTGCTGCATGGAGCACCTTCCCCATCCCAGCGTGGGCTCTCTGTGTCCCAGCAAGGTTTGTAGCCTCCAACAAGGCTCTGGCCACAGCCTGCTGGGCTCCTTCCCCCTCCCTTCTTACATGAAGAGAAGGAACCTTACAAATCAATATTCTCATTAAAGCTTATAAATTATTCTTTTGATCTACATTGACTCTGAGGAGTGAGCAAGCTGGCCTAGAGAAAATTGAAATAGCACCTAAGGCTATATCTACTAAAATTTATTTATTTTTTTAACCTTTCTCATAATAGCATTTTCAAATTCAATTTGGTGCTCTTAAATCAACTGCAAAATGACAACATTTGGTTAAACAAGCACACTTCCTTCCAATGTTTGTTATTTCATGTAAGAAGTAGCTAACCTTGATACTCCTTGACCTATGTGGGAGTTACCTGTCTCTGCCCTGGACTTCACTGCTCTTTGTAGCTCTCCATGTCTGACCTGGCATTTTCCATGCCCAAAATCTGCCTGGGGCTGAGTTCTTTGGAGATGGCAGACAGATGCATCTCCAAAGATCAAGATAAGGATGAGAGAGCACCTTCTGTGCAGTAAACTGATTGTAAGAGGTATTTACTTTCCTCCTGCTGGGTGAGGAGGGGAAGCAGGCTCTGGGTGAGCACAGAAGATGAAAACATGGGATGGCCCAGAGGGACAGTACCAGAGTGGCTGGGCATGGGGGAGCAGGAGCTATGGGGTATTTCCTAACCCTGCTGCACCTGGGGGCTGAGAGCTGGGGCAGAGGATGGAGGTGGTAACAAGTCCTTCCTTACTGGGGTGAAATTGCCAAGGAGTGATAAAATTACAGACTATTGCTTTTGAGTAGGTTAAACCCATCTGGGCCAGTCATAATTCTGGTGCAGCATTTGTTTCGTAGACTTTGTTTGGTAACCTTAGGATTGTTTAAAGGGATATTGTTTGTGGGTGGTGTTATTTGCTGATAAAAGAAACCACAACAGGACATCCACCCTGGCAGGGCAATTCCCAAGCAAGGTGTGCATCACCAGAGGGCTGCACCTTGGAGTAAGAAATTATGGAGGTGGTGTATTTGTCCTTCAAAAGAAGTATAGAGCTTTATTCTGGTCTTCAAAATGGTTTAAAATAATAGGAATTAAGAAATCTGTCTTCTCTTTGCCATTTCTATGTGAAAATTAACATATTGGGTCTGTGCATGTCACCACACCCCCATTCTTTCTTCAGGAGCCATAATGCTTGATAGCATCACAGGGAGATCTAATTTGACAAGTGAAAGGCTGCTTTTGACTCCCATTCTCCCAGCCACAGACTACAAAACCTCTGTCTGAGGTTTTGAGTCCCTTGATCTGCCTAGCTGTGAGCCAGAGAAGAGCAGAAAGATGTGCCTGCCCTTGCCAGGGCTCTCTGACTGCAGAGGCACTGTGAGATGGTTCCTTTCTCAAAAGCCAGAAAGAATCCAAAAATGCCTTTTGTGGATAAGGATTCCATTCCAGCTGTGAGCACGTGGGCAGAAATGCACAGCCTGGCTGGAGTCATGGGGATGAAGCCCAGAGATGCTCTATGCTGGATTTCAGTGCTGAGAGGGGACATTCCTTTTGGAAACAGTTTAAGACATCATTCTCCACACCTGCAGTTTCAAGCAGTCCAGTCTTGGGGTGTTGGGGAGCTGTTTGCAGGTCAGCTTGGTATCCCTTGCCCACACTGGATGTGCTGGGTGATCTCTGTGCCTGCACTGGGCTTTGCCCTCTGAGGGACAGCAGTAAATCATAGGCAGCTACTCAGCTCCAGCTGCAGGGTAGCATCGTGTGCCTGGACGTGGGAATGGTTTATGGAGAAGAATTAACTGTGCAGCTGTCCTGGCTCATGGGGGCCACTTTGGAAATTAAAGGCAATGTTTAGGAGCTGGCTCAGCTGTCTCCTGGCAAAGTTGTTCCCAGTGAACAGCATGTGCTGCTGGAAGACTATGGGTGAAATGCAAGCTGTGCTTCCCAAAATAACTGCTTTTCCCCAACTTTGTTCTTTTTTTCCACCTTTCCTCCATACCTGATGCTGTGCTCAGAAGTGGTGGGAGAAGCAGTGTGTGTGTACTGGTGTGTGCTCTCCATGCTCCTGGCAAGCCAGGCCTTTCTTGACCAGAGGCTGCATCGTGTTCAAGTCTTACCTGTTTTGTGTTTTCACTTTCTGCATTTACCACAGGAAGCATGTTGTGCACTGTGAGAAAGTGGCTTGTGTGGTCACCTTGAATAAGTTATTAGGGCTAAGCCAGGAATTTTGGGCTGCAGTGACAGAGCTGGCACAGGCTGGTGAGGGACATTGTGGGTTTATACCTCCCAGACCCAAAGGGACAGTGCCTCCACCTTTGCACAGGGTTTGTTTGGGAGGAGCACTGGCTGCTGCCTCTGTGGGCTCAGAGAATGTAGCTGTTTCATGGGCAGGAGGAGACACAAAACAGCTTTTGTCTCCGTGGCAGAGAGGAATTGGGTTCTGCATTTACAGATGCAGTGTGGAGTAGTCACATCTTCTGTAAGTTATACCTTGTGATTAGACAGGTCACTGAACTCATTTAACCTGTATCTTTGGCAATGTGATTGCATTAAGAGAGGGCTGAGAAAAGAGTTTCTCTCCTTGAAGAAATTCATAGACATTGACCTTCTCTTTTGCCCTGGAGTAAGGCAAAGAAAGATGAAAATGAAGAGGTTTTTGCAAAGGCAAAACTCACAGTGTTTTCAATTTATTGCAACTCTTTTACTCCATCAGGTTGTTTTGATGTTAAGATTAAAGTGACTCCAATAAAATAAATTCCCCAATTATTTCCCAGAGGTTATTTCTGTTGAGTGCAGTTTTTCAGAAGGGAAACCCATGTGACTGGGAAACTTCCCATTAGATCCAGAGACCAGCATGTTGTCTGTGCTGGGAACAAGAGTGGAGCCCCAGCAGTGTGTCAGTACCTGTGGCTGCCCCTACAGCCATGCTCAGCAGCATTCCTACACAGCCATGAGCTGGGGGCAGCTGAGTTTTGGGACAGGGAGGATCAGCAGGAACAAGAAATCTCTCTCCTTTGAAACAGTAAAAGACTAAATGCTTGGTATTGTTAGGAGGTTTTTGTATGTTTTTCCTAACATGACCTTTTTTTGTGCAAAACAGCAGGATTTCTGCACAAAATCTACTTTGAAACTAACACAGAACTTTCTGAGTAACACGGCTGAGTTTCCTGAGGTGTAACCCTTTCTCAAACAATTCTTTTCTAAAATACAGTCCCTTGGTTTACAGATTTGATTAGAAGATAACACAGTGCAGAAGAAGGCTGCTCTACAGCCTGTGCCCTTTCTACACCCAACACAAATGCTGTGCTTTTCCTGAAATTGTCTCCAGCCCTCAATTCTATGGAGATCTTGTTTTAATAATAACTAGTCTAAAGAAACAAATTTCATTATCTAAGAACAAAAGGGACCCTGGCTTTTAAATATACAACCTGCCCATGTGACACACAGACATCCTCTTTGAGCAGGAAGGGTACAGATCCTGTACCTCCAGACTTGAAGGTGTGTGAGAAAGACCTCAGCCTTTAATCCTGTTCAAATACTTGTATTGAAAGCCCTCCCTTGAAATTCCCAACTCGGCAAAATTCTTTGTTGCTGTTGTGGGGGGAAGTGTTGCTTACCACTTTGTCAGCTGTGTCTTGGGAATTACTGGCAGTTTTCATTAAACTAGGATTTAGAATAAGCAAGTTGCAGTGGTCCAAGCATAAATATCAAATAAAGTTTGTTTGAGAGATGATATCATATTTTTTATGGGGATAGCTGAAATAACTTTATTTCTGAATGGAATATGTGTAATTTGGTAGAAACTCAGTGTACAAACTATCCTGGGTGAATGGTGCTTTTTGACTGAATGAGTAAAATCCTTTGGCTGTCTACAGATGAAACCATAAACAAATCCTGTTTGAGTAAAAATCCTTCATTTCCATTATTATGCAGGAAAACCTCAGGAGACCAAAAGTGTATATGAATATCTTGGCCTCCTTTTTACTGTGAGTAGGAAGGTTGTATCTGCAGCATAATCTGTCCTTCAAAAGATGTCAGTCCTTTCCCTCCCCTTGGAGCAGAAGGTAACTGGCCTTGTGAGTGAAGGTGACTTCTCCCAGGCTGTCACTCAGTGCTGAGGCTCCACAGTCTGCTTTTTTCCTCTTCTTTTATGGGATGATGAAAAAGCAAAATCATTACTTTCATTTAAAAAGCTCTTAATTTGATATGTGTGGATCTGGTTACAGTGAGAACTTTGCCCTGTAGGTTTGGCTGGATTTTGTTTTTTTTCCCCCTAACACTCCTATTTGGACAGGTGTATTTGGGTTTTGGTTTGGTTTAACCTCAAGTTTCTAAATTTAGGTGAGAATTATGATGTGCTTTTACCATTTCCCATGTGAATGGGTTCCTAATAGCTTTACAGGAATAATAACAGCTAAGCATGGAGGCATGTGCTCAGAGCAGCACAGAGGGAGGCCAGTTGAAAGGGGGAGAAAAGCTAAAAACTGCAATTCTACAAAATAGGGTCTCCCTTTACATTGGACCCAATCTTCTTCCTCTTCTGGCAAAGCTTTTCACTTGCTACAGACACAAATCTCAGCTAATTCTTACTGCTATGCTCCCAGTTTTATTGCTGTGGTAGCACTGAGGGAATTGCTCAGCAGTAGGGCATGTGGCTTCCCACCAGCCTCTCTGCCCCAGCCATCAAATGTACTTTTCTCTTCCTCCTGCTGAGCCACTTTCAAAAGGTCTAAAAAGAACTCATGTGGTGCTGAGCTTTATTGGCACCAGGGCTCCTGTACTCACCTGGTCTTTCCCTTGAGCAAGTGAGAGCTGTTTATGACTGTGGAGGAAAGACAATTAATTTTCATCAGTCATTCCTAGTTTTAGCCTTTACCTCAGAGTTTTAGAAATAACCACAGCTTTCCAGCAAGAGTCTGCTGTCTGTAGCACGTTGTGTGATGCCCTTGTGTCCACACAGCTTTCAGCAACTGAACCTTCCTTGGTTCATTGGTTTTGCTCCAGAGAACGTCTCAAGATTTAACCATGGCTCGTTAGTAGGTTCGGGGAATAAAATACTGCACCAAACTCATTTAATGTCTCCTGCTTTTTACTAAGCCTTATTGCAGTGCCCACTGTACACAGATCAGAGCTGCTTGCCCCTGGTTAAGTCTTGCCAGAGAAGTGCTCAATCAATGAGAAAAGTGGTTGGTGTCAGGGATGTTGACAGGTTAAGGCATCACACTGTCATCAGGTTTTTGACTAAAGAAGGGCTCTTGCTAGGAGAGCTCTCTGAGAGCACTCTAGGCTCTCATTGCTCACTGTCAAGAAGCCAGGTTTGGGATTAAGGAGGTGACAAAAAGCTGACTGAAACTCACCCCAGGGCTGGCCTGTGGTGGGGAGTTGGATGGCATTTGCTCGATGAAGAAGCTTCAGCAAGTGAGAAGGGAAATGGTATCTGCTTTTGCCCTCACAGTGAGCTCTTTCTGAGGATGGCAAAGCTCAGAGATTATTTGAGTTAACATATTGTTTGCCTGTTGTTACTCTGGATATGTAAATATTAGTGCTTCTACCCTCTCTGGTAATTTCTATTTAGAGAAGTGAAAAGGAAATGTAGGAATGTGAAAATTAAACTTAGAGATTATTTTCGGTAAAAACCCTCATTGGGGAGGAAATCTTTTATCTGGGTATTTGAGGTGTGTGTAGAGGAGGGTTGGATTTCCTCCCTAAGCAAATGCATGCTTAGATCTGTTTCAAAAGAAGCAAATAGGAATGCTTAGCTCTGGTCTGCATTCTGAGGAATTTCTGGCCTTTCTAAAGGTAACGTGGCTTTGTACAGCAGGTGGTTGTTCACAGGTCACATGGCAAAATGAGTGGTGGAAAGGAGAGGATTCCATCCACTCTGGCAGAGAAAGCAAAGCTACTCAATGCCAGGGCGTGCACAGGGAGTCCTGAGGCTTTTGCACACCCACAAAAGCTTGGGCTGCTGGGATCATGGGGACACACAGCTTGGGCTGCTGGGATCATGGGGACACAGAGCTTGGGCTGCTGGGATCATGGGGACACAAAGCTTTGGCTGCTGGGATTATGGGGACACAAAGCTTTGGCTCTGCCCATTTATAGAGGCAGCAGCACTTGAATCCTGCATGCTTCAGTGGCCAGCATAATTGAAATCTCTGATAAAGTGGAAATTAACTGGGGGTCTTTCCTGTGCCATCCCGAGGAATTTTATTCCATTTTATTCAAGATGACTGTGAAAAGTGGACCTGTCACTGGAATGTCCGTCTCTAAAGTTCAGGGTGAGACCCCTGTATCTTTGATCCTATAAATTGTAACTTCTGATGTCATGGGGCCAGAAAATAATCTCTGGAAATGGAATGTGATTTTAATAGTTGATGTATGTGTGTGTGCACGTATATGTGTGTGTATTTTTTAGAAATGTTGATAAGTGTTGTCACAGAAAGTACAAAATTTCTCCAACAAATGGCATAAAATATCTGCCTGGGCTTGCTTATAATTAAGCAGCCCAATGCTGTTAATTGGACAGATAAATGGTAGCCCCTGATGTGACAGTGCACTGGTGAATCTCAGTGTGTGAGATTCAAAGATGATGTTCCCTCAGCTACAGAAGGATATACAGAAATGCTTTTCTGGAGAGATGCCCTCAGGATTCAGCAGTAGGGACTGGCAGAAGCAAAGCTATAATAAGAGCAGTAAAGTTGCTTTGGGTAATGTTCTTACAGAAAGACATTCTAATTTCATGAATAACAATAAGAATGGGGTACAGGATGCTTGCAGCTGAAGGGAAGGGGCCTTCATATTTCTCAGCAGAGACACAGGCCCAGGGTGATGGTGTGGATTTTCTGTAATTAATTTTTTTTAACTTGCTAAATGTCTTAATCTTGTAGGATAAAATTATCTTGCTTAGCTGACTGCCAGTGGGTTCTGTGAGAGAGGTAAGAATTAAGCTTGTTTCAGGTTATTTACTTGAACAACAGAAATTTTTATTCTCTTATTTAATCAGTTGTTGTCTTGTTATGAGGCTGAGAGCAGCTGTGAGCAGTGTTCAAGAAACAGGCTCTAAGGGGAGATGTCTCCATTTATTGGTCCCATTTGAAAAATTACATCCCTTCATCTCCTCCAAAAAAGAGCTGTGATCTCCTCCTCCTCCCACTCATCACTTGCAATATAGCAGCTTTGTGCAGCTTGTAACCACAGTGCCAGAGCAACAATACTTCTTCCAGACCTGCAAGGGGCCTGCAGCTCCCCAGAAACACAAGGGAACTGCAGGCAGAGTTTTTCTGCCTTCTCACCAACATGCAAAGACACAGCTCTCTGGGGCCCAGGGGATCTCAGCCCATCTGCTGAAATAAAGGACTTCTGAGGATATTTTTTTTTAACCCTGTAGGCTGGAAGAAATGGCATCCATTGCTAGTTACCCCATGGGGGCGGTGGAGAAAGGCAAGGAATAAAGATAGGAGTATGTGTCACTAAATTAATGTACCTGCTTGGCTGTGGGACAGCCACATCAGCATCACTGCTGTCATCTGGCACCACCACGGGCATTAAGTGAGAATGAGTCTGTCACACTTCATTTACCAGGCTTTGATGGATTTGGTGAAATCCTTGTCTGGGATGATGGACTTTTCTCATGTATAAATGACACAGGAGCACTTGATGGGTCTGATGGCACCGGTGTGGTGGTGCAAAGGCAGCTGTAATGCATGGTGGGGGAAACAGAGCTGAACAGGAATCCCAGCTGTGGAAAGTCTACAAGCTGCTCCAGAAGCTTGGCCCAATGTATGGGTGTTCCCCTGTGGGAATAAACTCCAGTTACCACAGGTCTGGTTCAATACATGTGCAGGGGAGCCCTGAGCCCTAGCAGTGCTTCTTGTGGGGGCTTCACATTATTATCCTAACTCATGGCCCCCTCTGCTTCTAGGAAGGAAGGCTCAAAACTAGATATCCACAGGAGATGTAAATAATGTGAGCTGTTGGTGTGTGGGAGAGAGCCTGATGGATAGGTCCTGCAAAATCACAAAATGTGTAAAGAGGGATGAAGAAGCTGCAGGCCATCTTTTTTATTCCTTCTGTGGAGATTTTCCATGGGTGGATTGTTGTGAGAAGTCCCATGCACACTATAATGATAGGGCTTTCTAATCTGAAGTCAAAATTGAGCTAGTCTGCAGGCCTTGGAAACAGAGAATGATTCAGTGGGGCTGGCCTGAGTGACTGGATTTTGATGCATTTGGATTCCTGGCTTCCCTGGAAATCGATGTCAAATGTACCCTTTGGCATGTGAAATGCTTTTAAAATCTGACCCTAAATGTATTTATGCTGCAGGGAATGTTGGAGATCAAATCAAAATGTGGAATTTATGATAAAATCTGACCTATGGCAAAGCCTTAATGCTTCTCACCCAGAAATTAACAGCGTATACACTGGTTATACTGCAAAGAGAACTGGGGAAAAATACATATTAAGAGATTTTTTTTTCCCCTTGAATTAATTAGTGAAGTATCCCAATCTCCATAGAAAGTCTTTCTGGACCATGTTGCCAGTAGAATTATACGGGCTCAAATGATCAGTGGTCTCTGTCTGAAGAAGCAGCATTTGGTTGGTGTCCCCTCATAGTGGTGGGGCACAGCTATGCCTGTCTGTGCATTCATCATCCTGGTTTCTCACCATCTGATTGTGACCCACAGTAGCTCGAGACCCAAGACAAGCTTTCCATCATGGCCCATGCTGGCACAGGCAGAGAGGGACTGGCTTAGCAATTTCCCAGGTGTTGTCCTGCAAAACCTTCTGGTGGGCACCAAATCCCTGGTTTGGGTGTCCCTTCTCACCCTTCTTGCCCTCCCACTGGAGGCTCCCATGCTGGCTCCATCTGTGAGATGTTTCCATGTCTCCAGCCTCTCTCCACCAAGCACTAGGATGTGCCTTTTCACCTGATTTTTGGAGCAGAGCCAGCTAAAGCAGGGCTATTAAAACTAATTAGATAAATATATATGTATTTCGTAATCAGGCAGTTAATTATGGCTTAGGGAGCAGATGGCACTCCCTGGCACTTACTCATCTATTCCTGGCTGGTTTTAAGTGAAATATATATATTGCAGCTAATTATGACTCAATATAAAATATGTAAGTAGTTGTGAACTTAGCCCTTGTCTCACTGCATGTTGTTTGTCTGAAGAGCTCAAATTGTTGTGGGAGGTCTTTAGGAAGGGTCTTTGTGGTAACACCTCTCTCCTCCCCCCTCCATGGTTTGGATGGCTGTGCCTCTGACTTGTTACTAGAGCTCTTTCATAGGAGAGCTCAGGCTCTCTTTTCTTTTTTCAACTCCTCTTTTCCTTTTTTTTCTTTGAAAGGTTATAAAATGTTTAACTCGGTGTTCTTAAAATCCAGATAGGTGATACTGAAATAATGAGAGTCCTGCCTCTGCTGGAAAAATATGGAGATAGGAACTCATCAAAGCATCAAAAAAACATTTGGTTTCTTACCAATGTCATCTGTAAAATTATTTTGCTAACACCTGTGAAATGTTATATCATCTTTTCACACACTCCCCCAAGCTGGAGTTTTTGTCAGAAAAAAAATATTTGCAGAAATATAGATTAGGAAAAGCTTTGAAACAAATATGGAAAAGGAGGAGGCTGAGTTTTGGCTTCCAACACCAGTGCACCCTCCATATGCTCCTTTGGGTCTTTTCCTCAGCAGGAGAGGGACATCCTGAGCCTGGAGCACTTGTGCTCTCTTCACTTACCAGACTGGGAAATTTTCAGGTCTAATTTAATTTGAGAGTGTGCTGATTTCACAAAAGAAGAACAGGGAGACAGGAATTAAATGTCAGAGGGATAACAGCCTATGTGCTTGATGAGCTATTGGTGGGGGTTTTTCTTAGCAATTCCAAGGCATTTTGTTCCTGTATGAATAACGCTTTCAGAAGGGCAAAAGGAAACCCAGAAATGCATACTGAAGGATATTGTGGCTTCTAATTTAGGTCACAAAACTTGAAAACACTAAATCCATAGGTGCTTACCAGGCCAAAACTTCGGCCGCAGCATAAAACTGCTTTTAAAGGAAGATTTGGAATCACAGAATGAACTAGGCTGAGAAAGACCTTGGAGATCAAGTCCAACCTAAGAAGCTAAATAGGAAGCCAGTGTTGTCTTCAGCTGGTATGATAAGACCTAAAATGATGTGAGCTAAATTTTGTTGAGGTTTTTTAACTGAGTTCAAGGTATATAAGAAAAAGTCTACTTATAGACATTGCAGGTGAAATCTCTTAAGCCTTGTAGATCCTGGCACTGAAGAGTTAAAAGGATCCATCACAGAAATGGTTCATGAAGGCCATACTGTTGTTCTGCTGAAATTGTTCAGTCTATACATTCCTGGGTCAGTGTATTTCTGCCTCTTGTTGCTCACTATATGTATGAAATGTTTCATATATCTGAAAAGCATCAGAAACTTTGTAACAGCTTACATAAAATTCTGTGAATTTTATGCAATGACTCTTTTTTTCTATTTTTATATTGTGACTGAATAAGCAGAATTTTTGGGAACATGTAGTCCTTGTACATACAGTCAATTAGGTCCATGTGGATGTATTCGTATCCTGATGACAGCCTGTCATGTAGATCAGAACAAAAAATGGTGTTTTGTCCCATATGTTGTAAATGTTGAGATCTAAAGTGAAACATGATTTAGAACAGCAAGTTGTGTTTGGTTTGGGGTTTTATCCCCCAAAGAGCAATAGCATTACATTTTAAATAAAGAACAAAACAAAACATTTTCAAATCCAGGCTGTGAAATTAAGCATTTCATTTGGGTATTCTTGATAGAAAAATAATCAAAAGTAATAAAAATAACCATGGTGTTTTCTGGAGTACCAATTAAATCTGATGGCAAAATTATATTACAGAAAATGTTCATTGTTTCCAGCAAGCTGGTAGAAACAGGAGGATCCTGGGGTCTTGCAAGAGTTCCTTGTATTTTAGGAGCATCTCATGCTGACCAAAATAAGAAAGTGGTTTGTGAAGAAGTGCACTATGCATTGTGTCAAATTATCAAAACACGTTAGCAAAGAAAGTCAGCATTGTTGTAACTGGGCAAAGACTGCAAAACTAAAAGCATCTTCATTTGGCATTGCAGTTGCCAGAATTTTAGGAAGACAGATCTTTGCAGCCCCCATGCTCCAGAGACTCCTGTGTATGAGCATCCTCTGTTAACTCAAGCTTCTCCCCACTCCTGCTGCTTTTGGAGCTCTACCAGGAGGGTGCTGCTCTCTTTCATTTTGTGCCTCTTTGTCCTTTGTAACCTTCTCGGAAGGATAGAGAAAATCAATTGAATTATACTTGTTTTGGGGGGATTGGAAAATAATGGAAGCAGCTCTTATGGATGTGACACACAGACTGCATCCATTCATCCCCGAGGCACGATGAATGGAGGTGTGAATTGATTTTGACTGCACTACCTCGAGAGCCAGGACTTCAGCAGGAACCCTACAAAATAAGACAAATGGTGTTCTGCATTGTATAGAATTATATCCTTTGTTCTTTAAACAGCTCTTATGCTGAATAGCACCCAGGCAAGTTACATGATTAGAGAACTCCTTGGGAATCTTGGTAGTTTCTGATGCTCTGGATGGGCTTCAGGGAAACTGTAGTCTGATGCACACAGTTAAATTTGCCTGCTGGGGAGGTTTAGCAATGACTCCAACGAGGTCAGCCTTCTTAATTTGTTAACTGTGTTGTGTAATGTTTCTATCTTTGTGAGTTATCTTTATTTCTAATTGGTTTTCTTCTTATTAAATCATAATTTAATTTTCAGTTGACTGTACCAGAACGCTTTTGCCATCACATACAAAAATAAAACTGACATAAGCATCGCTGTGTGACCACAGAGTTGTGCTGAAGGCTAGGAGGCAATTCATCTGTGAGTTGATGCTCGGTATTCTCCTGCAATGATCAGTTCCTTCCTAACTTCATGATGGACTGTTGTGTGTATATTGTAAATATTAGCCTAATTTGACTGAAGTTTTTGGCTGGTTTCCATCAATAATTTTATAATCTATAACCTTTCTCTTTTGTCTCAGAGTTTTATAAACATCATATAGGAACACAAATATATATTGAATTGGCTTTTGTATTGAATGCATACCCCATTTCCAAGCATTTGTTCTTCTCAGTTTATTGAAGAGACTAAAAAGCATCTGGGTTAAAATATCCAGGATTCCCCAAACTATATCATACAAGAAAGAGGGGAGAAAACCCAGTCCAGAAAAATGTTAGTGAGCTCCTAGCATAGCACAGAGCTTCTTGGGAAGTACATGTAATTTTCTATTAACTTTTCATGAAAGAATGACAAACAAAAACTTATTTTAAAAGTAAATATTTATTCACCCAACAACTTACTCATCCATAAATTGTTGTGGTGCGAGTTTTAGGTCCTTGAAATTACACTTAGAGCATAGGAGTAAGTGCTGAAGTCTTTTATAACCACAGGTGATCAGAGCTTAGTGAAACGGCTCACCCACATTATGTGTATTGTGTATGTATTAAAATATTTCAAGGCAATGGAAAGAAAGTTAGGCTAAGGCCCCAAAGTGATGTGAGCACTTCCAGCTCCTAGAAACACATGCACATCTTAGAAAAGCACAGCCTTTTTCCCCCTCTAGCTAAAACTTAATCCTCCTAATCTAGTGCTGGACCACATAATTTGTTCATTCATAACTGGAAGTTAATTGCTATCACAGTACACATAATAATAAAATTATTATACTATAATAATCATGTTATAAACTCCAGGAGAAGGAAGCACTTGGGAAGGAAGAGCAGTGTATGACCTCACACTAATCAAAATTGCTGTTGAATTTGGTGTGTCTGTGGCATTGTTAATAATAAACGCAAGTGATGGATGCTGCTCCAGCAGGTTATTGCACTTGACCACACTGAATTGATTTGCTTTATGTTCACTTGAGCTGAACAGACATTACAAGTAAGTTTATGGCACCTGCCACTCATCCTTGAATAAATGACCTTTTCAGGGATACAGAATTAATTTTCTGAAATGCTTCTGATATGGAAGGAAACGACCTTATTTGTATTAGTTTAGGAAATGCAGGATTTCGTCCCTCGATTAGAAGGCTCAAGGAATGCATAAATAATATTTGAGATATATTATATACTGAGTCTTTGAAAATTAGAACGAATCTTGGAGAAAGTCTGTCCTCATAATTGTGATTTGTGAGATACTTTTATTTGTTCTTATCTTTGATATTGAATTGCTCAGTACTTGATCGCTTCCCTCAAGGCTCCTTGATTTGTATCAGCTCACAAAAAATTTAAAAACACAGACTTGTTGCTGTGATGTGTCTAAACATCCCTTTTATCACCCTCAGCCTCTGGCTGGGAAGGAAATGCTCCCTTTAGTGACAATCTGCTCTGTTCATTTTCCACCCAAGTGCAGGTAGAGTTTGCTCTTGGTTAAAAGATGGCCCTTGCAAGAGTCAATCATTTGCCAGTCATTTCCGGTAGCTTAAATGTATTCACCCAGATAATTTCTATGCTCCTCGTTTAGTGAATGCTTTTAAGTTATCCTGTGAGGTTACAGGGCATTAGCTGCTCTAGAGGATGTCCATCTCTCCTCGCTCTGCACACAGTAGATGCTTTGTGCCATAACATTCCACTAATAACAAAATCAATATTTAAAGTCCCATCCTGTTACGGTCTTCAAATTCACTCTGTTTAGATGTAAATTTTTTAATCTTCTCTGGAGCTAAGAGCAAAGGAAGAAACCCTAGCAATTCTGTAAATGGATTTATATCTTGAAGGATGACTTACAGGACAACATATTTTGCTTCACAGGTTTAATGCTGAAAAACTGTATACACAATCTTTGGAATTGAAGTGACAAAGGCAGCAAGGACAGACTGTCATGAAGCCTGGTCCCATTTTCTCAGAGTGTAAGCAGACAGGGAAGAAGACAGTCCCTTTGGACTCTCTAACAATGCATCTTTCTGCTGCAATGTGGTTTGCTTTCTGCATGGGAAAAATCAATAGACAGTGAGAAAGGAGAGTGGAAAATATTTGGATGCCTTTAGTAGGCATCAATTCATTCAACTTGTTTCGTCATGGCAATCTCAAGAAAGAGTGTAAAGGTTTCTAACTCTGCTCTTAGTGCCAGAGCTGTCCATACAGTGGATCATAGTGCCATTGCAAGGAGTGTAGCACTGATTTATTGCCTTCCTGTTTTCTTTCTTCCTTATCCTCACACCACTGTTATGGTTGATGTGAAGTGAGGAAACCATGGGCTGATGGAGTAATACTCTGGCATGGCAAAGACTGCTGTCATTTTTCCTTCATTACAAAAAAATTGAGGGACAAAATAGTGATGCTGGAATGCATTGTGCTTCCTTGGGGAAAGGTAGACCAGGATGTGGGACAAAGCTTGGAGAAGTGTGAGCTACAGGCACATCTTTTGCTTTGCAACAAAGCTGTTTGGGGACAGTATCACTATTCTGCTGAAATCCATCCTGTCCTGACCTGTTTGTGTGAATTGAGCTACATGGTAAAACTCCTCTCTCCTCTCTGACTCCAGAGAAGGCATTAAAATCTTCACTAGCAAAGGGCAGCTCTACCAGGTGCCCATCCAGCACTTGCTTGTTCCTGCTCCCCAACCAGAACAGGTTTTCTCCAGACAGTCAGTAATTTAAATAGGTTTTGCTGCTGAACTGTGCTCCCATCAAAGCCTTGCAGCTCAGATCCTCTCCCTTAGCCCACAGTGTGTCTCTTGGGAAGCCTGTGGTGCATTTGGAGGTTGCTGTGGTGTCTCTCTCCTGACATGGAGTGAGCAGGGGGATGTGACCCTACCCTGAGCATGGTTTGAATTACAAGCTGGTTTCCTCCTCTGCCACTGTTTGCAATGGGGAGATGGCAATTTCTCTTTTCCCTTTCTTCTAATGCTTTTGGAATTTTTTGAGCATGGTTTTGAAATTCCTGATGGTGTAATTCATGAAAATATAACTTGTGTTTGCAGTTGCAAACACAGTGTTAATGCATTATTAAGAACAATGTAATATACTGACTATTCCATAAGTCCCCAAGCTTTTGTCTTCCTCCAGTTAGTTCTTGATTCTCTAAACAATATAATTAATAACCTATTGTCATATATTTCATCAACTATCTACTTTAAGGTTATCTGAAATCTTCTCAGGGAAGCAATTCAAATAATATTGCAAAGAAATCACCCCTCAGCCTCAAAAAAATTTAAATTTATATTGAATTCAAAATAACCTTGGTTATGTGATTTAACCCTTCTGGAGTGGGAGCCTAAAAAATGTTTCAGACAAAAATCTGAGTGAGGCCTGGATTACCCCAAAGTGCTGCTGTAGATGTTCACCCTCACAATCCAAATAGTGGAGAAAAGACAAGGCCCTGGGACAATTGTTTTCATCAGCTTCCAAATTGTGTGAACTAGATAACAACTGGGAGAAAAGTACTTTAGTAGCAATTTCTAGGAAGCCAGTAGTCCCTGTCTCAATGCCCATTTAACTTAGCACACTAGGGAGCCTGAAAATATAGACAGTAAAATTCTCCTTTCATAATGGATGAATTAATTTAGCCAGCCTAGTTTATTCAAATGCAAATTATGTGTTGAAAGTGTCCATTATTTATTGCTTCATCTGAGACTGTTTCTGTTTCTCTCTTTAATTTCTGAAGTGCAGCAGAGAAGTGCTGAGCCACTAAATGCTCTCTCAGGCAGCAGCCAATTTTAGTACACTTTCAAATGACATTTGATTTTTATTCTCTGGTTTAAACCTAATTTTGGGATTGTTTATTTGCTTTGACGTGTTCATGTTTTCCAGCTGTGGCGCATTTCTGCTGCCAAGCGTTTCATTTTCAAGCAAGCAGTTGGATACCAGCAGGAGGAATACCTCATCCCAGCTGGATGACCACTGCCAATTGCATCCTCAATTATCCTTCAGGTTACATTGGAAGCCAGTGCATGGTCCTGTTCTGTGTGAGTATTTGCATGTGGATCCACTTACACGTGTGCATAGTTGATGCAATATATGACAATAGGTTATTAATTATATTGTTTAGAGCATCAAGAACTAACTGGAGGAAGACAAAAGCTTGGAGACTTATGGAATAGTCAGTATATTACATTGTTCTTAATAATGCATTAACACCGTGTTTGCAACTACAAACACAAGTTATATTTTCATGAATTACACCATCAGGAATTTCAAAACCATGCTCAAAAATTCCAAAAGCATTAGAAGAAAGGGAAAGTCCTCCTGAATATTCTCCTCTGGGCAGCAGTGCTTGGTGTTCCTCCCCCAGCTCCCCACAATTATTTCACAACATGGGAAACTTCCATGGCTGTGTTTGGAGGATGGACAACCATCACTTAAGATTTCTTAGCTTCATAGAAGGATGATATCCTTTCCTGGGGCGGTCCAGCAACTCGTCAGAGGCCCATCCAGCAGTCCTGCAGTGCCAGTGCCACACTGACCTCAGGCACTGTCCATTGCAGACCATCCAGGGCAATAAACATGTTGTATGAGACAAACAGAAGAAAATGAAGAGAGGGACAGAACAAAAGAAAACTATGGGATCCAGGGACGTTATCTTATTGTGGTATTTCTAGGGCTTTGTTTATTAGCATTCAATATCTCTCTTTGGGAATATTACACCATAATTACAGAATCATTTAGGTTGGAAAATACCTCTAAGATCGTTATGTTCAACCATCAACCTAGCACTGCCAAACTTACCACAAAACCAACACATCAGTGCCACATCTACAAGCCTGTTAAATACCTCCAAGATGGTGATAGCCTCTTCCCTGGGTGGCCTGTTCCAGTAGGTGACAACCCTTCCAGTGAAGAAATTTTTCCTGACAGCCAATCTAAACATTCTTTGAAACAACTTGAGACCATTTGCTATTATTTGGGAGCAAATAATAACTGAGTGGAGACCAGCCCTTTTTTTTACCAGTGTCGCTCCTGAGCAGAGGTTCCCATTTGTGTCGTAAGAAGGTGACACTGTTGGAACCATCACTCAATTGCTCAGGGGGAATCTATTGCAGACATCTAATAAAAAATGCTCTATATTTGCTATATTTGCAAAAAATGCTATATTTGGAGGACTCCCACCAAATATAGATGGCAGCCAAGTAGGAAATGGGCTAATATTGTGGAGAGTGGATGATGATTAAAGGGTTTTGTACTTAACAGAAAGTCCCTTTCCATTCCCTTCCATGCAGAAGAGGGAAAATGATGTTATTTTCACCTGGTCAGACGGGTGAAGCAGAACAGTCAGACACCCTTGCAAGGACTGCCAAATTGTTTCTTTTCATATGTCGAACACTTTTTGCTAGACATGGCTGTCCATCTACCATTTTCCTTCAACATTCTTCAAAATCTCTGCTTAAAATGGCTGAGGGAAGCACTGTGATCATTTCCCTCACAAAGGTGATGAATGGTTCTTCATTTAAGATCCTGAATAAAACTGCCAATCTGACTGGTTTTCCTGCCCAGAGTTGCCTAAAGCCTAAAGACCAACCTGGAGCTACGTTATGCTCTGTGAGCTCTACAAAAAAATCTGGAAAAGACCACCCGAAACACCATTTATTTTCCCCCACTTATGGTTCTTTGAGTGGGGACAGCCTTTCCTTTCAGACAGCATCTTTCTACCCTGTGTACATCATACAGATGAGATGACAAGGGTCAAGCTGTGCATGCTACATTGCCCCATGTCCTCTCTAGTCCTTGTCTTGGATCTATTCCACTAGCAAGCACTAGAAAGACTTCTGTCTTGGACACATACCTGGGAGAACAGAATCTGAAAGGAAGGAGGACTAAAAATTTTGCTTTCTGCTCTTCAGGTACTCTGAAATTTCCAAATGTCTTGGATGTTGTGAGCTCTTGGAATTTATTTGGAAAAACAACCTTGATGGTAGCAGATTTTTTTTTATATTACGTATTGTTCATTTTCTGTTAATTTCTTGCATTGGTTGATAGTTGTGTTCATACAATGCACATAAAGAAAAGCAATCCCAAATGTTCATAGTCTTTTTTCTCTATTGCAAACTTTCTTGTTTATAAAAATGGTAATCAAATATTTTTGGGTTTTTAGAAAGGTTTTAGTCCAGGTTCTCTTACTTAGGATTTGTGCTGCAAGAGCAGCCTTGCATAAGCACTACAGGTCCATACAAATTTGATAACTATAATCTATATCAGTTTAGCTCAGCCATCTTTGCAGCCATGCATCTGTTGCTTGTGGCCTTACCTCAGGTGAAGGGGCACTGGGCAGGGAGAAGCATTTGGAAATAGAAGTGCACTGGATCAGCCATCCCAAGTCTCATCTGTGCATGGGGATACTTAGCAAGAGGTGTCTCTGAATCCTTCCTTATACACGGATTTCTTGGTTCAGGATAAGGCAAAGAAGCAAATGCTCAGTTTCAATTTGAGCCAAGTTCAGAGGAATTGTTCTTTACAAAATAGATATCCCAATTTAGGTAATATAGCTGCTGCAAATTAAATGTATACGCTACCTCAAACTGAATTAATTTTCAAGTGTAGACAAGCTTTAAGCACTTGGAGGCTGACTTTTAATTAGTGAAGCTCTCACAGCACCACCACAGAGCTGGTTTATCTTAATGACAGAAGATAAACTTCATTAAGTTTTCCAAGCAACATAAGAAAATGCAAATAAGGCAGAACCCTTTAAAGGGCTTGTGACTCCTTCTGTCATTTTTATTACTGTTGTGATTTTCAGTCATAATCCCATCAGCTTCCCCTCGTTATTGTCTGTGTCAACTGGGTTCCCAACTTGGCACTGTTCCCAGATATTTGGGACGGCAGTGCCTCCCAGTGAGCATGGCTGGTTTGGGGTGTGACAAACAGCCATGGCCCTGAGCAGTCCTGTATGGTTTTGCACCATGTCTACGTGAGATGGGGCAGGCAGAAAGCCTTTCCTGCTTACACAGCCCCCCACTGTGCAACCACACCCCAAGAAGCTGAGTGGCTGCAGCTGGTGTGCCCCCATCCTTCAGAAAACATGTATTTCCCAAAGATATGTGACACCTTGGAGGATTTGTGCTATGTTAACCTAGCACTCTCCCTCTTCTAGGAATAATCAAAAATCAGCAAAATCAGGTTGTTTTTGCTTGCAAATGGCAATGCTCTCTCAGAGGTCTCTGCTTTCTCTGCATATCAGCAACGAAGAGCTGCTTTATTCTGCAACTGAAAACTGGAGTGGCTGCAGTGACCCAGGGAAGGATGAGGTTGCAAAGCACTCACAGCTGCAGCAAAAGCAAGGCATTACCCCAGACTGGAGATTAAATGCTGCAGGCAACTTTCTGCAGCTTAGAGACAGTTTTTCATTTCAATTCCATATCTGGATCTGGATGGTGACTTAATTCTTTTCTGCTCATAGGAAGCAGGGTTTGGGGAACAAAAAGAAAGCCCCGCCAAGAAATACAGTGACAAATATGTTTTGATTTAGTGGGAAGCAGCAGATTCTTACTGACATTTCCCCACCTTCCCTGTACTCTCAGGACTGCTGTAACAACCAACATCAAACTTCTGGAGCTGGCCCAGGTCCAAGAAAAACGAGGACCAAAAGAAAAATCTATTTTGGGAAGTGAGAAGGAAAGAAATGGAGAGAAAATAAAGTCAATTTGTCATTAGAATATGAAAAGGGGGAGGAGAGTAGAAGGGGACAATGTGTTTGTTTAATAATTGCTTTATTACAAATGTGAGGTACAGCAACAGTATGTTAAATTTCCTAGTCAACAGGGATCTATACAAAACAATTTGTGGCAAAAGGAAACAGATGCAGTTCTGTCTGCAGCTTCACACATCTGCTCTGCAAGCCTCTGCTCTGCCTATAATTCTCTAGGAGGGATGCAATAAAAATGATATAAAATTTTATTGTGTTAGTGGTACTAGTTATTAGAGTGAGGAGCCAGAAAATTTACCCAGGGGCTGAACTTTTCCCATCTTTTAGTGCAGGGTAAATTATGATACTGTTGCTGGTACCAGCAATGCTAGTGTGAGACAGGTAAAAATTCTTTTGGAGTATTTGTCATGCTAGGGGGGTGAGGGGGGCAAAACCAGAGTGGCAAAGCTTATTAGCAGAATACTAGGGAAAGATGCATTGGGAAGCATGGAAATGAAATGTTGAACTGGTGTTTAAAATAAAATTTAACAAGAAAAAAAAAAACAAAATTTATAGAAAAAATCTATGTAATCTGCCCCTGCTCTATTCTTTGATGCTTTCAATTATAATTTGCCATAATTTTATTCTGCGTTTCAATGGTTGTAGCTTGAGAAATGAAGCAGAGTGGAAAGAGGTAAAATAAATAACGACAGCTTCCATTCTGGATCAGAACATGTAGAAAAGGATTGAAATGAAGCTCGATTGACTTCCCTTAAAATCAAAACTTTGTCTCTTTTGAATTAAATCCCGTAAATTTCCCTTTGTGAGCAGGCCCAGCACAGGATTCTGGGCTACTGTTGGGCTGGATAAGCCATCCATGGAGGAACGTCAGATATTTCTGGGATGCTGGACCTCACCTCTTGTTTCTGTTCCAATTTTCTCCTTGTGATTGCCTAAATTTCAAAGGCCCTGATCTGAGAGGGTGTTTATAAAGCCATTTTGCAGGGCATGGCTGCGCTGTACTTTCAGGGTGCCCCAGGTCAGACAGCTGAATCTCCTCTCCCTCTTTCGGAGCCCTGGCATTCTCACCTCAGCCTGAGCTGGCAGCAGCCAGCCCCCATGGCTACCTCTCCTCAGCAAGGCTGCCCTGGTGCCAGCCTGGGAGGAGGGGTTTGCCAGTTGTCTGAGGTATTTTGCCTCCTTCCATTGCCTCTGGGGCATCGGAGCTGGCGGTGGGAATGAAGCAGGGACAGCAGAGGGAGGGATGGGGGAGCCGCCATGCCCTGGAAGGCCGACAGAAAGTGGCCACCACCTCCCCTCATGGCGCCTCATGGTGCCTTGCCCTCTCCAGAGCCTTCACCACTCCCTTGGGCCCTACCCTCCGAAGCTAAAACAGCAGGTTTTTCTATTTTTGTGTGCTGTGGCTTTTGTTAGTGTTCAATAGCTAAGAAATCCTAGGTGATGGTACCAGCTTTTCCTGAGATGTTTGGTGTGGCAGATTGGGAGTGACCGGTGGTACGTCCTCTCCCTGCTTGCCCTGGGTGTTCATAGCACTGAGGTGCTCAATAAAAGCTTCTAATAAAGGGTAAGCACAGGCCTTAACCGTGTCTTTGAATGTTATTTTTATTAGCAGGGTCCTTTATCTGCCAAAAAGGAAGTTCAAAGCACTGATGGAACAATCCCTCTCACCTCAGTGAGGGCACAGCAGGGAGAGCAACACATTCATCTTTCCGATCAAGTATTTGTCAAGAAATGGAAATAAATACTAGGCTATGAAGCTTTTGCAGAATACAATGTTATTTAGAAACTGGAAGACTCTTGCCAGGTAAAACAATGGGCAGACTTTTTTTAAATTTTTTCTCTAACAACAAAACATTACCCTTCATCCCTTAAGTCTTGTTAAAGCCATGTGAATATGCATTTGGGACAGACAAATTAGCTTACTCTATGTTTAAGGTAGTTTAGTTTATTGAATTATGATAAGCATATTAAGATACTAGAAATCCTAAAACATTAGAATTTATTTTACTGTGGAAGATTATAAAATAAATAATAATATTGACAATAAATCCATATAAAACATAACAAAAGTTAAATCCAGAACCAAAGTTCAAAGAAACTCTTCAGATGGGAGTGTCCAAATGCAACTGTTCAGGACTTCAAGAAGAAGTGAAGTAATTTAAACTTTTTCACATAAAAATTAATTTGTTTGCACAGCCACATTGAAACACTTTATCCTGTCTTATGTTACTGAATCCTTGCAGTGTCCTGTGGGAAATTCCTCTGCAGGCTGAGGGGTTTTGTCAGAAAATTGCATGTTATCACTATAGCGATGCTAATATTTTGACTCTGTCTCACAAACCAAATATTGCAATACCAGTTTACTTATCCTGTGGCAAAATATTTTGATCTCACTTCCTAAATGAAATCCAAATGTTTTTGAAAGAGCAGAGCTTTTCATTCCAAGAATTTCTTTTCTAGCATAAGTGTATTTCAGTGGAATGATCCTGAGCCATTACAACTTCCAGCTACAATTTCAAAAAGCACCATCTTTTACAATCTTCCTTGATAGATAAGACCATACCTTTCTGTCCGATTTTTCTGAATAAACAACCATAATTTAGAGCTGTAATGAAACAAACTTTTCAACATTGATCTTATACTGGCTGGTTAGAAAATGTTTGAGGAAAATTATTGCCAGGTAAATACACTATTGATTATTTTAGAATAAAATGAACCAAGACAATAACTAGGCAAACAAAATGGGTCAATATTTAAGAATACTTTTATGAGTTCTACACAACTGCATAGAAAAGCCAATGGCAATGAGATTGTGGTAGCAAATATGCTTAACAAATGTGGTGTTTCTGATAACGTTCGTGACCCATTCCCTTATCTCCTCAGCATACTGAACAATAAAGTAAGACAAGCTGCTGGTGTGGCCTCTGGGAAGCAGCTGTCTTGACCTGAAGAAACTAAGGATTTACCTGAGAATGACAGAGTAAGGAGCTGAATTCCTTACTGCTTGAGATTTTGAGACATAAACAAACAAAAAAAAAGGGCCACTGGAATCTTAAATCTGTAAACTTTGCACTTCAGCTCAACATTTCAGACATCTCGTGTGTCAGAAACAGTGACCTGGAACTGGGACTTGGGCCTGTGCTGACAAAGGGTCTATTTGCTAATTGCTGAGGATGATCCAACCGGAGCTTTTGGGTGCCCTCAGCACACCAGGGTGCACAGTCTATCCAGAAATCTGGAGCAGACTTCTAGAAGGCTACAGATTCAGATAAATGCAACAGGCATAAATTTCTGGTAGTGTAAGCTTCTTCGAGTGAGAATGACTGAGTCCACAGATTAACGTGAGGTGATGATTGTTTGTTTTTACTTTGTGCTAAAAATTAAGCTGGAAAATTGGGTTAATAATTCTGAAAGATTTTTTTTTCCCTTCAGCTCCCTTTCATTTGTTCTTGGCTGAGCAAATGTTTTCCTTGATTAAAGAACTGCAGACAGCATCAGAAAAAAGTGTACTTTTTGCATATATACTTTATCTATGATGCTTAAATCACTCTTGTGTCAGTTTTCTGGTGTTTTTCAGGGTTCAAAGACCTCTCCAGAAATACTTGAAAGGGGCATCTTGCAGAAATACAGTTAGCAGAAAGCAGTGTAATGAACAAGCTTGTTTTGGAAACCATGAGGTGCTATCACCCGTGAGAATAATCCTGAATAAACTGTCTGATAGCCTCAAGCCCAGGCTGTTCTTTGTGGACTTGTGGGTAATTGCCACGGTGAAGAACATGCATATATTAAATTACAGGTATGATTTTTAAATTATTTTTTTTACTTAGTTAAATGCATTAAATTCTATGCTTGCTTCACTTAATGTCAGCATAAGGCTCCAGGCATCCTTGTAATGTAATAACCAACGGAGTCACACACACAGCTGCTGTTCTGTGGAAGGTGACAGCACAGCTTTGCATTAATGTGAGGCTATTATTAATAACACTAATATATTCACTTGTAAAGACAGTGCATATTGCAGAAAGGTTATTATTTTTGAATCATGTAGTCTGGCTGTTTTCTATACTTCACTGACTAATGCCACATTTGGAAACAGCCAGCCATGGGTGTGTCACCTGTAAAAATAAACACCTTGCACTACTATACTAAGTGCAACCTTTGTTTTTCTCTGCTTGGGTTCTGAGCCATGGCTGCTACCACAAGATAGATTAATAACCTTGGGATTAGCAGAAAATACATTGTGTGTGTGTACTGCAGAGGATATGGCTGATCTTTAGGAGATGAAAAAATAAACTCATTTATGCTTCAAGAGAAGCAAGACAGACTCAGAGACCAGCAAAACTTTCCATCCCATTTCACAGAACCGTTCTGTAATCAGCATCTTAAATTGTATTATCTATAACATAAGGTCATAATGCTGGAGCCTGGTGGCTTATGTGAACTGCAAATCACTGCCCTGGTAAAAGAGCTTTGCAAAGAGACACCGTAAAAGTCACCCAAACTGAGACAAGCAAGGCAGAAAGCTATGCTTTTAAGTACAGAGCAGCTCATATCACAAGCCAGCTGGCTGAGAATAAATAGTTTACAGTTGTAAATCAGTGGTAATTTCCAGGTGTTATTTCTCTTTATATTATACAGTCACTCTCAGGCAGAAGGCATTAATTCTTAGAATATTTATACATTAATGTTTTACACAAAATACACCACAGACAAGAAGAAGAGTTTTCAAACGCAGCAGACTGACCTAAGCTACCTCCCAATCACAAGCCTTTTAAGGAGCTTTTAATAAATCACAGCCAAAGGCTTTGGTTTTGTTCTTCTCCAAGGGCAGGCAGGAGCAGGGACCTGCTGGGGTGTGCAGAAGATGTTTCCTGAAAAGGTTATTGGAGTGAATCTCAGAGGTGGCCATGGTGGCTGCCTGGTTTGGGAAACAGTGCCCTGCCCTGCCAAGGGATGCAGTTTCTGGTCACCTTGTGTGACCTGGAGGCAGCCCCAGGCCTTGCCTTCCTGGGGCTGGTCCACCTGTCTCTGCATTTGGTGCCCAGTGAGTACAGTCATGCACCTCTGTGGTTATCAGTGTCCCCCAGGAGGGACATGGAGGAAAACAGAGACACTGAGAGGCATTTTCATAGCACACAGGAGAAGGAGACACAAGTAGCTGGTGCTTCTGGGGGTGTATGCTTTAGAGACAGGACATTTAGTTCCTCCAAATGATTTACCAAATGTTTCTTATAAATCCACTATCTAAAATAGTGAGATCTATCAAAGTTCCCTGGGATTTATAACAGCCTAATAACCATAATGAATGACTCTACTACCATGGGGTGATCAATAGACTTTTCTTGAAGTCACGGATAAAAATGAACAGCAGAGGAAAGGAAACCCTTCATGTTAACACTGTGGGAGCTCCTGTATTAATTGGTACATAATCAGGTACAGCTGCTAATAATCAGGCAGCTCTTAAAACTGATGCATAGAGTACTGCCAATGCATCCTGAAGAGCTAGAGAATATGTAAATATTCATCAAAAGTCACATTGCTAGATGAAAGTCATGTTTTCCTCTAAGCTTACACATCGCTGGTCCTGGGCTCTGCTCACATCAAGATGTGACACTGTGGGATTCCCTCATGCCATAAACCACCTCTTCCCCTACTTTCAGGTAAAGAGTGTCTGTCAGAATATACTTATTTTTCCTGTGTCCTGTACCTTGATAACACCAGTCTTCAGAGCACTCAGTTTTCTTGATGGAATATTCTGCAGATTCTTTGTGGGATCTTCTTTTACTTCTTTTATTGTTGCCCTCTGGAGAAATTACACACCTCAGCTTGCCAGAGCTACCACAGGGTTGCACAACAGCAGGTAAGTTCAAATAAGAATGTAAACTCAAGAAAGCAAGTTGATTGTGTAGCAACAAAGGATTGAGCTCTTGATTGCAACCTTGGAAGTGCTTACAGGCACAGCAAAAAATCCCCAAATATTTAAGAAACCTACAGTGACTCTAAAAACAACCTCTTATTCTAGCTGTCACTTGGGGTTTTTCCTCTTAGCTATCAAAGTTGAGGGGCCAGTTCAGCCAAATTCCCCTTCCATGGAGCTGGCTTTCTGAGTGGGTTGTCATCCTGGTGTTTCCATTAACTTTAATACTCAAGGGCTTTCTTTTTGCTGTCGAATGCAAACAAAGCTTGAAGGATCTCTCTGTTTCTTTGCTCACTTAGGCTCTCCTGCCCCCCTGCAGCCTTCGTGTGGGTGTTGCATGTTCTCATTGATGTCTTTTTCTGGTCTTAAAATCAAGAGTCGAACACGGTTAGAAGGGAAAAAGGGATTTTACCTTGGTATTTATTTTAAGGATCCTTAGGTGCACCACGCCCAGGTGGAATGCACCCCAATGCACACTGCAATGCACACACACAATAGACTGGGTATATCATTATAGGTCATTAATCATTATAATTAGCATATCTATCAAAGATTCCCCAATGAAAGGCTCCAGTGAGCCCCCCTCCCCAAGGAACCTCCCCCTGGATGGTTCTATCTCAGTTTACAGAAGGTGTTCTGGAGAGGACCTTGGGGTCTGGGGCTTTCTAATCCCTAACTACGAGGCTTCTAAAATGTTTACTCTCCTAGCTCGACAAACAAGTCCGAGAATGTAGGCAAAAAGCCCCACGAATACAGAAGCTGTAAAAAGGTATAAAAGAAAAGGCAAAAGATTATCATGACATCACATAAGCTAATGGGATATCTTTAATATGAAGCATGACAGCCCTGCTTTGTGAAGAAGGTGGCTGAAGGGCTGAGCTTTTCCTATTCTCTATAGAAGGTGAGATGACTTGCATTTAGAAGCATTTATGTGATGCTTTATTAATCCCATGAGTCTACTTGTACAACATTTATGTCCTTTGTGACACTTTTCCAGTGATCACACAAGTGACCATGTTGCTACACGCTGGTCATTTCAGAGTTTGTTCTGCCAAACAGAGACATCCCAAGGTTTGTACTACATTGCTTTAAGAATTGCTTTTGGGACACATGGAACACCTTTTCTTGCAAAGTCACAGCTGTGACAGCTTTCATGTGTGCCTTTATAAAGCTTATCAGCAGCTGCACTTGTTTCTTCTCTCCAAAACACCCTTCTCCATCTTGGCCTAGGTGTTCCTCATATGAATATTCATAAATTTGATGTTAATTAAGTGTGAGAGATGTGCTCTCTTCTATAATCTGACGTTCTTCCTTCTCTTCATGTCTGCAGCATGCTGACTTTGTGATCTTCCCCCCGAAGAAGTGAAAGGAAAAATGAGTAAATACAGACACTTGTGTAAAAGCTGGGGCCAGGTGTTGCCTGGTGACTAATAGCTGTCAGAGCTCAATTAGCCAACCTGCTTTGGAGACAGGTGATTAACAAATGGGGACCTCAGGAACAGGAAAAAGCACAAAGGGGAGGAGATTAACTGAGTTTAGAAGAGGGAGCATGGGTTAAACAGAGCGGTGTAGGTTGATGTCTCTGCAGTAATTGTGGTTTTTATTTATTCCTGACTCTTTTTTGCTATGTTGATGATAGAGTTTCTTTCCTTTCTGTTTTTTGTAAGTGCTCTTTGTTTTCTTCTTGGCCTGACCCTAAGGTTTGCTTTTTCTGATATAAGTGCAAAGGGTTTGAATGTGAGTTTTGTGATTTTTTTTTTCTAGATGTGTTATTTTCTTGAGTAGACATTTCTCCCTTTTGTGTACTTGAAAGGCACAAACAAAATAAAGCATATGCTGAGTGAAATCAAAAGTGGTGTAAAGTAGGTCTTGTTGAACATCACTATGGTGGTTGTTATTCAGTGGTTTGGTTTTTGGTTTTCCTTTTTTTTTTTTTCTTTTTTTTATACAAGCTCATCAGAACAAATAGGTACTGGACATCCTACAGCTTAAAAAATGTGCTTGGAAGCCTCTTCTGCTTTTTCCAGAAGTGGTGTGTACTTTTGATTCCTTTTTTCAATGTACTGTGTGTGAAACTTTCTCTTTAAAATATGCAGTAGTTTCTTATCGGTCTGCATAGCGATTGTACAGAATTTATTTCCTTTTCAGTTTTCAAATAAGAAAACAGGAAAGTGGCTTTTGATTGGAAGGAAAATAAATATGAGGAAAATAATAGAAAGCTGGAGAGAATGGGAATAGAGTGTAAGAGATTTATGGAAAACTCTGAAGAGAGGAGCATGTGTAAGAAACTGTCCTAAATTTTTGATTCAAATTCTGCTTCAGCAGTTCCTTGTATTTTGTGAATTAATTTTGCCTAGATTGTATTTGATGCTTATGGATTTTATGTTTATTTTTTAGTTTTCAGGAATGCTATGCTAAAGAAATATGAAGTATGAAATATGAAAAATAGGGCACAAAGCCACTCTGGGGTACTGCTGGCAATCTCATTTACAGGAAAGCCCAACACTGGGTTATTTTGGATATACCCTGTGTGTAGCTCTCTCTTTATTAAGTGTGTAGTCAGCATTAAAAATAACATTTCACCATATGTGAAGAAAAAGAAGTGATCAATACAAAGTTGGGCTACCTGCTAATGAGAGATTTTTTTTTAATTTGGTTTTGTTTGTTTGGGTTGTTGTTTGGGGTTTTTTTTTCCCCAAATATTATAAACATAAAAATACGAAAGAATAATACTGTTAAGAACTTTATTCTATGTTGCTTGAAGCTAAAATTAATCCTTAAATGCTACCTTTTTTTGCTATTTTATAGTTTACAGGAGTGTAAATCCTGACAGCTTTGGAGGTTTTGGATACTTCTGAAGATGCACATCAAGAGCTGTCACACCTTTTCTGAAGGTAAGAATACTTACCATGCTTCCTTTTGGGGTAGAGGGAGAACCAGTGAGCTCTAGTTTCCCTATATCCATGGTTTGTGTATATCCAAGTTTTCCTATATGAAAAAGTGCTGTAATCAATCAAAAGCTTAGATTTGATGTCCCCCCTGAAGCAAATAGGCTTTTTTACCTCCTTGAACCGCAAGAGCGGTTTGGGGAGAAATTTAATATTGCTATGATGAAATATACTGCAATTGAAGTAGAACCATTTGGCTAAGAATGAAAGGGCTTTTTTTTCCATTAACTTAATATACTTTTACTTGCTAAAGGTATGTGCTGTGGTTAAGATATAGACAATGAAGAGATGAGGAGCCTGGTGTGTTTAACATCTTGGTGATTCATCTCTCTCAGGAGAGTGCTCAGAAATAGAAAGCTTACTGCAGACACTTAATTCCAGTCCTGTCATAGGATCTGGGGATAGGAATATCAAATATTAAAGCAGTAGATATGAAATAAACCCAAAACTTCATTGGGAGCAACTGAAATAGATGGGTTTTCTCATTATGTTTTTCCTGTCAGATATTACAACAAATCCCCTGTTGGAATGTGCATGTCTGTGGGTCAGCCCCTTGGCTACTGCCTGCTATTTCTGGTATCCTCAGGCTCTGGGACTTCAGTAAGTTGTGCTTTATTTTTCTTGTGTAAAAATGTGTAAATTATAACAATTTGCATGAATTGTACACAATACTTACTCTGGCTCTTCTGCAAATGTAGAAGCAAAGCTGCTGTGTCTATTCATGGACAGCTTGGCTGTTTCATTCTGTCCCTTATGCCTGCAAGGGAAAATTTGAAATATAACACTAGAGATGTTCTCTGGCTGATACTGTGGGATGGTTATGTTTTTCTTTTAATTTTAAGCATCCTTATCCTATTCTTGATTTGGCTTTCCATCCAAAAGTAGTCTTGAAATGCACTTTTCTGTAAATCTTTCCATTTACTCTGTCCTCAACTTGCTACTCACAAATTGTATATCTGAAAAAGTTTTAAATCATCATGAAAACCTCAGTATAAAGCCACCTGGGAGGCAAGGGGCAGGGGGAGAAGAAAGTCTTGTCTCTGCTGCAAGAGCTGGCTGTGATACCAAGCAGACAAAGTTAGTTGTTGGTTACTATCCTAGAGCTTTTCCTTTATTCTTCTACTAAGTCAAGCTGGGGTCATTCAGAGTCATGTGAGTGCATGAAGAGTTGGGGAAGAGCCTCAGGTGTCCCAGGGAAAGGTGGAGCTGGGTTCTGGGCTCACCTCAGGGGAGAAGCAGAATGAAATGTCAAACCCTGGGTGACTTCATTCTAGGAATGAGCTTGTGAAGTGAGAAGAATGCTGCATGGCACATTCTGAGAGGAAAACTCTTTGCATCTGCAGCTTCAGGCTGGGAATGATGAAATGAGGGTGATACAGGTGCAGTTTGTGGGGAGGACCAAATATGAAGCAAGCTGAAATTAGACTGCTGGTTAGCTATCTATGCCATATGAAATAAATGTAGCTGGTTTTAATAAGAGCTTCTGCAAGATGTGCTGAACTAAGAGACATCCTTGATGGTATGAAAATGGCAATGCACCCTTCTTCCCTTTGCTTCTGCCTTCTTCTTGTCTCAGTTCTACCTCATTGAACACTTCCCTTTTGTTAATCACGTGGAAAGCACCATTTTCCTAGCACCTACCAGCATATAAGCCTCTCTCACTTTCCACCTGCTTCCTTAAAGATTAGTTTCATGTTATGATCCACCAAAGTAACCCACCTAACACCTCGCTGCAGAGATTGCAGGAGCAGTTTCACAGCGCCACAAAATCCCATCAAAGCCGGAAATTGTTTTCTTTATGTGAGTGGCAAGGCAATTACTGAGCTGAGTGACATGGGTGGAGGAGTGCATTTACACCAGAAGCTACTGCCACGGCAGAAACTTCTGGCAGGAAAGCAGTGACTGACATCCCTTGGCTTATTATTATGGGCCTTGTATAAATGGAGTAGAAGCAATGACTGTTACTGCATTTCTAATCAACAAAGTGTTATGCCAGTAATTAAGTTTCAACTGACTCCCATCTCCTTTCTAGGCATTAATTGGAGGAAGATATGCAGATTTCTGGTTAATAATAGAACGTTTATAGTTCTATAATCATTTCCTTCATGTTTATCAATTTGTTTGATTGCTTGTGTGGCAAATATTTGATCCTGTGTGTGTTTGTTTAGCCATCAGACTGTTTATAAACATCATTGTTTATTGTGTTGGTGACATCTTAAAGCTCTGTGACTTGCAGAGCCTAAGAACAGCAAAGGTAGAACTTTATTTTGCAAAATAGAGCAAGGCCTTTCAAAGAAAGCTCCAGATTGTCCAAACCACATATGGATGTCAGAGATGGGAACAGTGTGAGCTGTATGCTGAACCTATTTTAAACTCCCACTCATGATTTCCAAATGCAGTACTCTGTCAGAGAGAAGGCATAGAGAATTTTGGGAGCTTCAGCACTCATGTAAATAAAGGCTCCAGAAATCTGTTTAGTCAGAAGTGTTAATAATTATATTACTGTTTGTGGTGGTGTAACTAAAACTGGAACCTAATGGATAGGTGCAGTTAGTTTGTGACTAATTGTAGAACATATTTATGATGTTTAATGCCCAAAGAGGCCAGAAAATTGGCAAAAGCCCTTTCATTGTTTTATAAAGGGGGATGCAGGGCTCTGGGGGTTGGGAGGAAATATCACACAGTGGCAGATGCATGCTTTATCCATTGACACAAAAGCCAAACCCAAATGCATGTTCCCATACCTTTTGGTGGGTGTTGCTTACAGGAGAGCAGCTCTGCACTTGCACAAGTTTCAGTTTGATCTGCACCCACTCATTTGCAGCTGTCTGGAATCTATCATCACATATTGACAAATTGACAATTTATTGAATATATGAATAAATATTATTTAATAAGTATTATATGGAATATTATTGAATGGGGAGCAAAACATCCATTCCCTCTGCCTAGGATTTGTCAGGATATCAGCTCTCCATTGATGCAGTCCTGTTCTCAAGAGCTGTCTGAAGAATGCCTCATTCCCTCTGTTCTAGTAGACCAAAGACAAAGTATTTGGCCAGAGAGACAGTCAGACAGTCTTTTTATACAACAAAGTGTTGTTTGGCTTAGCTAAGCTACTTTCTTGCACCTCCTAGGGAAAGAGAAAACTGCTAGGGAACAACCCTAGTGCAGGAGTGTGAACAAAGAATTCAGCAGAAATCCAGATGTAGGTTTTATTTATACTGAATGGAAATACTGTTTTTTGTAACAGCAGAGTTCAGGTTTATGCATGAAGCCTCCAGACAGTTCTTAATTCACTAGGTGACCATCATACATGGGAGCTAGCTGGTTTGAAGTTTTGTGCCTTTGGGATGGCACAGGATGGCTGAGTGCTGCCCTCCAGCCTCTTTATCCAGCAGGAAAAAAAGAACTTGCCTAATTCTGATTTTTCCTCTGTTGCATCTTTATACAAATGACTCTCCATAAACTTGTAGCTTTTTTATAATCAGTTACTGGAAACACAGCTTTGAAAAAATCTATCAAGGAGCTCTGGAGATCAAGCAAAAACCTTATTGGTGCCTGCTTTATCCTACTCCTCACTGCTCTGACATTTTAGCAAACAGATAAATTTTATATTTGAATGGCTGCTGGAATTTGCTGATTGGCAAAGTCTGGGTATACCACATTAAGCAATGACTTGGAGCTGGTGTCAGAGAAGGGCCTCTTTACAATAAGATATACTCATGTTTTCTTTCTTCATTAATGTTATGAGGGAGATCACTGGACACACTCATATTTGCCTTTGGCCTGATCTAAAATTACACTGAAAGTCAATAGACATTTTTCTACTGATTTACCTGTGTTTTGGATCTGCTCCAAGATCTGTTCATCACCGTCTTAGAAAGGGCAGAGGCAGTGAATTTGTCTCAGGTTTGTAAATCCAGTAATGAGTTTCTAGATGTGACTTATGTCTAGCTCACTTCTTAGAGAGTGGGCAGGAATCTGCCACAAATGTGTGAGATTGGTATCAAAAGTAATAAAAATCTTTAACAATTTACAGATGAACTTTTATTCCTTCATCAGTATATGGTTAGAAACCTTAAGGGAATACCAGCTTAACTTTCCAGTTAAAAAAAGAAATTCAAATACGTTTAAAACAGAGAAGGAAGGGATTCCCATAATTTTGGGTGAAATTACCTGAGCACATAGCCCCACACAGACTAAGAATATTGATTTTGCAACAGGTTAAACAAAGGCAAAGCGTTTGTGCAAACGCTGGTGTTGAAGGGAAGTAGTATTTATGTTAATAAATACTAAGCTACTAAGGCTACATCAAACTTTCTAAGCCTGGTATTCTCTCGTGGGGATCAGATACCCTCTGGGCCTCAGTTATTTGCTCAAGATCCAATTGTCCTGGTTCAGTTTTCATCCTTATGACTGGGAAATTTTCCTCAGCATGAAGACTAGTAGGGCAAGGCTATCTTCCACCAGTGCTTTCTTGGCACATGTATAGGCAGCACTGATCCAGTTGGCTGTGATAAAAGACAAAAGAGATGGGTTGAAACCCCTTGCTTTGTCTCCTGAGATAAACTACAAAATGTTGCTGCCAATCACAGAGAATGGTGTTTAGTTACATAATACACTGAATGATTGTCAGCCAAAAGAGATCCATCCTTGAGTGGGGGTGACAAAGAAATTCACTTCTCACTCACCATTTTCAAAGAACAGATCTGGGATGACCAGCTGCTTGCCAGTACTTCACAGCTGAATATACAACCAATGTAAGTGCTTGTGATCTCTCTTCTTCCTTTGGCAGGTACTCAGTGTGGAGGGGTTGAAAAAGTCTCAGGCAGCTGCTTCTGCACTCACTGCAGCTTTCAGTCTGGGGTTGCACGTGGTCACACAGATGTGTGTTCTGTGCATGTGTTGGTCCAGCTAAGCACTGGATGAGTGTGGTGCAAGAAAGCAGATGGGTAGGAAAAAATCTGAATTGCAAACAGCATCTTAGGGTCCCACAGAGAAATGTCTATGCAGGAAACACTGTCAATACCCTTCAAATACCCACAGAGAAATGTCTATGCAGGAAACACTGTCAATACCCTTCAAATACTTGAAAAAGACTTTAGGGGTGATTTTACTTTTTCAGTCTTGTTTAATCTTTTCTTGAATTAAGAAAAATTATGAGACTTGCCCAACTACCTTGGTAAAGGCCTCCCATTACAGCTCACTCCTCTAAATGTGGTTTGAAATTGCTTCTTCCTCTCTATGAAAATTTGATTTCTCAGTATTCTTACCGGACATGAAGATTTGAGTTTGTAACTATCTCTCTGAAATTACACCCATGCCACAATAAGTATACTTTCAGTAAACTACAAAAGCTAAAATAATGAAGGATCTGTGTACTTTTATAGAGGTTGAATAGTGGAAGAATGAGGAAGAAGAAGAATGTGTTTCTGAATGAATTGATAGGAGGAATGTGCTCTTGGACTTTGGACAGGAATCGTCTCTGTTATAATTCAAATCTCTTCCTTCTCTGATCCACCAGTCTGGACTCCTGTCCTATGAATGTTTTTGGAAGTACTACCTTTTTTTTTTCCTTAAGGATCATCAAATTCAGTTCTGTAGCTCATAATTTCTAGGTCTCTTATTGTTTTCCTGACTCTCCTCTGCACTCTATCCAGTTGAGCTATAGACATCAACACATAAACAAACCCACAACTGGGATATTTGAAGTTGAAGCTGCCAAGACACCTTAAGAGACTGGTTGCAAAGAATCTTTAAATGAGAATTCTATCTCTGCAGAGGTTTAAGTCACTGCAGGGGTAAAAATGGTGCATTTGTCCAACAGCTTTCAGTCAGAAGGAGCTACATATTTTCAGGGTGGTCCTACTCAAAAAGATTTCCAAACTAGCATAGCTGCAACTAAACACGGACTTTCATGTAGGTCCTAATGATACTCAGTGGTTTTAATAAGGCTTGTTTCAAAATTACCAACATTCCTGTAAGACCATGGGTTCTGGATGTGTTGTGGTCTCTAAAGTAATATTCTGAAGGGTAGAAAAGTACTGCTATACTCTGGGAGCTGAAGCATCAGCTGCTCATTTAACTTTAAAGATATCAGCCAATTTCCAGAATTGGGGAAGGGGACCACTACCTTTAGACAGTTTAGCCTGCTCTCTATTGCATGTAAGAAGCCTTGAAGAATTACAGACCTAGCTGATGTATGCCTGTTGTTATCTTAAAGAAAAATCAAGAAAAATTAGGACCTCTACTTGCCTCAATCTGCAAATATTAACTGTGTGATTTCTTTAAAAATAATTAAAAAGACTTATCCTTCCATTTCTCACAGAAAAACTCTAGCCCAAGTCACTGGACTTTCTCTTTTCCACTAAATCCAAATGAACTGTGATATAAGCAATAATCTTTGTATGTGGTGGTGCTGCATAAAATGTCTATAGAAAATGAATGGAATCTAGTTTACTGCTGGAAGAAAAGGAGTGGTGGTTCCGCTGAGCATTGCAGGGCCTGTTAACCTCAGTGGAGACCAGCATTCAAGGGGAGAAGAAACTGTTAATGTGCTCTCTGGCTAAAACTAGGAATTTTCATTATTGTGAAAGGTGCTATACTTAAAGCACTGGGGATTTAAGGATTTTATTCACTGGGCACAGAATTGCAGAACAATTAGTGTTAAATAAATAAATAAATAAACTTTGGCTGATAACAACTGGCCATAACTTTTTGAGCCAACAGCCCTGAGCACCTTCTCTATTTCTTCTTCATCCTTGCCTTTAGCAGGTAACATACAATTTATTTGTCATGGAGCCAGCCCACCTTACCATTTGCTTTAAACCATCATTTTCCCCACTCATCTCCCTGGTGCAAGCACAAGCTGCTTGCACCATGTTCTGGTAGAGGTAGGAAATGCCCTCAGGAAATGTATGTGCAAAGACAGAACAGACTTTTGATTAAAACACCAGTGTTGACTTCAAAATGTTGGCCTGGATATTTCTGGTATCTCTACAATATACCAAGACACCTGCACATCCCTCCAGATGCTACATGCTCTGTAAATATTAACTGTGTGATTTCTTTAAAAATAACTAAAAAGACTTGTCCTTCCCTTTATCAGGCTTTCTACTCTCTTCCTGTTTATCTGGACTGCTTTCTTCTAGCCTCTGCAACAGTTGTTTGGTATCATGTAACTTCCTTGCAGTTCAAAAGGAAAAAACTGGATAATTCAAATATTAACACTTCTGCTGAGACCAGATAATATTTTAGCTGAAACAGCAGTGTGAAGAAATTATCTTTATGGTGCAAATCTATTTTAATACTAGTTTTTAAAGAAAATAGTCTCTTTTTTTCTACTCTGAAGAATACCTCAGAACCGGGGGAGGAAAAAACCCATCCAGACCTTTGCTCTACTTTGCCTTTTGGTGTGCCGAGCTGCAAACTCAAATAGATGTGTGAATATGTACCAGTCATTCTTTTTCCAAAAGAACATCTTGTTTCAGCAGATAATTGTGGTCTTCTGTTGTGTATCATCAGGCATGTGCATATTTTCCTGTCATACTCCTTAGGTATCCCAGCTATAGTTTTGATGAATAATGTGTTTTGGTCTAGACTTTCCCTTTGATTGAAACTGTAATTCTTATTTATACCAGCCACTGAGCATCACAAAAGTAAAATTTTCTGACTTAGAGTCATCTAAGTAATTTGGAGGGTTTAGTGGTTTATAGGAACAATGCAGGGTCTCGTCACAGGCATGAATAGATTTACAGGAAGTGATTTTGTAGACAAGAGTGCATTAAAAAGGAGCTACTCACAGCCTGGGTATAAGGGTGTCTTACTCTTTGCTGTATCTGAATGTTTCATATCTATTTGATGTTTCCTCTCTTCAGATCTCTGGACAAAGTGCTAAAATCTCTAGCCATTTCCCTGGAGCAGCACTCACTTTTCATGTACACTGAGGAGTTTCCTTAGGCTGGGGTTCAGCAGAAACCTGCTTTTCAACTTCAAGGCAACTATAAATGCCAGGGATTGGGGAGAAGTAAAGTATTTCTGAAAAGCAAAGGAGAAAAATTGATTTACCCATTGCACTTCTGTCCTCTGGTCATTGCCCACATCTCTCTGACTGGAAACCACAAAACTGAATTATCTTCCTGATACCAAGGGAAAATGCAGTATCAAAGACCATTATTTTGTGTTCTATTGTTACTTTACTGTAAATATATAGACTGGGATGGAAGGTACTCAGAAGATTCCCTGTCCATAGCAAAGGGTAGAGAGACTTAGTTGCTGACAGAAGGCAGTTTGTTGATTCAGAACAGATACATTTCTGTTATTGAAAAGAAGTTTAATCCCTTTTGCAAAAGGCTGTTTCCAGCCTATTCATTGTCTTTAAGACCTTCAAGGATGAGGTATCCTTCCTTTTTAGTTCCCCTAAGTTAATCAAGGAAACTTAGTCTAACAACTTGGTTTTGTGAAGGTTTTCACCCCTGTTATTGCAAAATGTACTATAGCAGTTTCCTCTTTAGTCTGTTTTTCCCTTACATCCCTAAATAACTCTGTCATTCACATTGGAGCTTTGAAAACTCAGTAACTTTTAAAGTATTTACCATTCTGCCTTGAGAGAGGACTCAGGTTTCATACAGCACAAGTTTAGTGATACTGATGCCATGATGTTTTTTGCTTTTTCTTTTATACCTCTTTTATATATCTTTTCATAGATTTTGTATTCTTAGTGTTTTTTTAGCCTATATTCCTGGACTTCTTTGTTGAGCTAGGAGAGTAAACATCTTGGGAGCCTTGTAGTTAGGGATCAGAAAGCCCCAGACCCCAAGGTCCTCTCCAGAACAGCTTCTGTAAACTGAGATAGAACCATCCAGGGGGAGGTTCCTTGGGGAGGGGGGCTTGCTCAAGCCTCTTATTGGGGAATCTTTGATAGATATGCTAATTAGTAAGACCTATAATGATATACCCAGTCTATTGTGTGCATGCATTGGGGTGCATTCCACCTGGGCATGGTGCACCTAAGGATCCTTAAAATAAATACCAAGGTAAAATCCCTTTTTCCCTTCTAACCGTGTTCGACTCTTGATTTTAAGACCAGAAAAGGTATCAATACCACCACAAAATAACATATCAACTCCTAGCTTGCAATTAGTCTTATAATGCACATTTCCTTTCTCTTGTATAAGATAGGTAAAGGCTGACATAACCTTCAGGATCTGGATAATTCAGCTGTGGATACTGGTGGGGGTGTGTGGAGGAGGGGGTGGTAAAGTCAAAGGGAATGGTTTCCATTGATGTCAGAAGGCATCACATTCATGAACTCTGCTTTCAGTGGGAGCTTTTGTCCCAGAGGGGTGTCCTGTGTGCTGTTAAACAGCTGTGATTCCATGGTAGGTACGAGGTCTGCCTTCTCTGGGATGGACCAGCTGTGCCCTCAGTTTCAATGGAGTGACTTGAGTCTCTTTCCTGGGGGTCTCATAACACTGAAATATGAAAATGCCCTCAAGGCAGCCTCAACATTGTCAGTAGTAAGAGAAAAGAGGAAGGAGAAATTTGGCTCCTCTACATTGAACTCCATAGTAAGAGATGTAGATGCTTTCACAGTGTTTCTGTGTTACTGTAGCCACTCTTTGTGTCTAAAGTACTTTCCTGTACTCTAAAGTACTCTGGAATATTTTTTCCAGGCAATAGACTTGTAAATCACCTTACAATTACTTCACTTTTCTCTCCTATTTGATTTACCCATGACTTTCTGACAGTATTTTTAGCTTGCTCTTGAGCTCACATTGATGTCTCTGTGTGAATTAACTGATTAAATTCTGTCATTCAGAATAAATATTTGGTTTAGGCTTAGCTTTTCCCATCCTGCCTGTTTTTACAAACAAATGTAGCCTGTGTTTTATCAGCTAAAGAACATAACTCCAAAGGAAAAAAAAAAATTGAAAATAAATTATTTCTCCATTAAAAAAAAAGTGTTTTCTGAAGTTCTAGTTACCCTTCTGTGTGCATATTTGCAGTGTGTTTGAGCAGTAGGAAACCCCAAGATCTACAGATTAGTCAGCACCCATTGCTTACACTGGCAGGGCTGGTTTGTGGGGAGTGCGCTTCTCCTTGGCTGTCTTGGGAGTAAAAAAAAGAGATGAACCACTATAGAATGGTTTGGGTTGCAAAGGACCTTAAAGATTGTCTAATTCCAACCCCTCTGCCTTGGGCAGTGACAATAGACTAGGTGGCTCAGAGCTTCCATCCTGCCTGGCCTTGAACACTTCCAGGGATGGGACAGCCCCATCTCTGAGCACCCAGTGCTAGTGCCTCATCACCCTCATAGGGAAGAATTTTTTCCTAATATCCAATCAAACCTGCCCTCTGCTTGTTTAAAGCCATCACCCCTTTGTCCTGCTTCTCTGGGCCCTTATAAACCATCCCTCTCCATCTTTCTTGTAGGCCCCTCCAGGTACTGGGAGGCCACAGATAGGTCACCCCTGAGCCTTCTCTTCTCAAGCAACCCCAATTCTCTCAGCCTTTCCTCATAGCAGAGGTGCTCCATCCCTCTGATCAACTGGGTGGCCTCCTCTGGACTCACTAAAGCAGATCAATGCCCTTTTTGTGCTGGAACTTGCTGACAAGCTGACTTGTTTTCCTCTGGAGTGAATCTCATGCTGCTCACTATTTCTATGTCCTCCTCATTCTCACTAACCATAGTGGTGTCCCTGTGTTCAAGAATAAATTTAGCTGGCTTTATGGGGTGCACATCAACTCTAAATCCTATGAAATACCTTCTGCAGAATGAGAAATAAAGGAGGGTAGATTTTGCTCTGTGTCTACACTAGACATAGTTTATAAACCAACTTTTTTCTGTGGTGTGAGCTATAAGAAACAACAAAAAACACTGAATGGAGCTGAAACATCTGAAAGACCTTATCACATTAAGTAATTGGCAGTGAAGCACAAAAATGTGCCTTGCTTGTCACTAAAGGATATCTGAAGGACAAGCAATGTTTCTCCTTTCTTTTTTTTTTTTTTCATTCTTCTCTGATCTCTCATTCCCATGAGGAGTTGAAGAGTCTGAATTACCTCTTCATAAACCTGTTGTCCTTGCCTGGATAAAAGAAAGTGGCTAGGCAGTCAGCAGTCAGGTGGGGAAGGAGGGACCTCTGTTCCTCTTTGGAACAGAGATCCTTGGTGATGTACCATCAACTTCCAAGTCTTTTTTGCGTGTGTGTTTTTTTTTCCCCACAGGGCTTTAAACATTTTCATGTTGGTGGGATTTTTTTCCTCTCAAGTCCTCGAGCTTGTAACTCTCCTATCTGAACAATCTTACCTTTGCCTACAGTTTTATATTTCTTATCTTAGGTTTTCTCTATTTGTTTTTCATAGCTCACTCTCACAACTTAGTAATTTTCTCAGAAGTTGGAGTCAAGGTTACATAGCTGTGCTGTATCAGCTAGCCTTGGATTACTGCTAGTAAAATGAAGAGGTTAATTCAGCTTACTTCTAATAAAAACCCTAAACTGTTTGGGATGAAGCAACAGAATGATTGATTCTTTCCTAGTCATGTAGCATCAAAATTCTAGTCTGAGTAAGTCTAGGTAATTTGAAGAAGCATCTTTTAATTAATTAGTCATGAAAAGCAAAAATAGGTCTGAGATAATTGCTGTCTAATCCCTGATCTAGTGTCTACTGGTGGTGCTTTAAAAGGGTTCTCACCTGTTGTCGTGGTTTGACACTGGCCCAACACCAGGCATCCACTAGAGCTGCTTGCTCACCCTCTCCTGCCTCAGCTGGGTAGAGGAGGGAAAAGGAAAAAAATTAACAAATGCTTCATGAGTGAGATGTGGACCTGGAGTAACACTTCAAGGGAAAAACAGGCTCAGCCTAAATTGTGGAGTGAATTTATTACTAACAGAATCAGAGGAGAATAATGAGAAGTAAAATAAACCCTTAAAACACCTTTTTCCCTCCAGCCCCTCCCTCCCTCCCACTGACAGTGCAGGGAAATTGGGCATGGAGGTTTGGTCAGTTCATCACCCAAGGTTTTCTTCTGCTGCTCAGGGAGAGGATTCCTTCCACTGTGAGACCGTGGGGTCCCTCCCACAGGAGCCAGTTCTCTGAGAACTTCTCCAGCATGGGTCCATTCTCACGAGCAGCAGTCCCACCACCCCTGCTGCAACTTGAGTCCCTCCCACGGGCAAGCAGTCCTTCCAAAACTGCTGTGGCATGGGTCACTCTTCCATGGGGTGCAGTCCTCCAAGGACAGGCTGCTCCAGCCTGGAAGGAAGGGCCCTCTCTCCACCAGGTCTTCCACAGGAACACAGCCTCCTCCAGACATCCAACCACTCTGGTGTGAGCATCTCCCCCATGGGCTGTGAGTGCATCCCCTGTGGATCCCCATGGGCTGTGGGTGGATCTCTGCATTCTCCAGGGATCCCCATGGGCTGTGGGTGGATCTCTGCATCCCCCATGGATCCCCATGGGCTGGGGGTGGATCTCTGCATCCCCTGTGGATCCCCATGGGCTGGGGGTGGATCTCTGCATTCTCCAGGGATCCCCATGGGCTGTGAGTGGATCTCTGCATCCCCCGTGGATCCCCATGGGCTGTGAGTGAATCTCTGCATCCCCCGTGGATCCCCATGGGCTGTGAGTGAATCTCTGCATCCCCTGTGGATTCCCATGGGCTGTGAGTGGATCTCTGCATCCCCTGTGGATCCCCATGGGCTGTGGGTGGATCTCTGCATCCCCTGTGGATCCCCATGGGCTGTGGGTGGATCTCTGCATCCCCTGTGGATCCCCATGGGCTGTGGGTGGATCTCTGCATCCCCTGTGGATCCCCATGGGCTGTGGATGAATCTCTGCATCCCCCATGGATCCCCATGGGCTGGGGGTGGATCTCTGCATTCCCTGGGGATCCCCATGGGCTGTGGATGGATCTCTGCATCCCCCATGGATCCCCATGGGCTGTGAGTGAATCTCTGCATCCCCTGTGGATCCCCATGGGCTATGAGTGGATCTCTGCATCCCCCATGGATCCCCATGGGCTGTGGGTGGATCTCTGCATCCCCCATGGATCCCCATGGGCTGTGAGTGAATCTCTGCATTCCCCAGGGATCCCCATGGGCTCTGAGTGGATCTCTGCATCCCCCGTGGATCCCCAGGGGCTCTGAGTGGATCTCTGCATCCCCTGTGGATCCCCATGGGCTCTGAGTGGATCTCTGCATCCCCCATGGATCCCCATGGGCTCTGAGTGGATCTCTGCATCCCCCATGGATCCCTATGAGCTGTGAGTGGATCTCTGCATCCCCCATGGGCAGCAGGGGCACAGCTGCTCCACCATGGTCTCACCACAGCCTGCAGAGGAATCTCAGCCCCAGTACCTGGAGTACCTCTTGCCCCTCCTTCTCCACTGGCCTTGGTGTCTCCATGTTGTTTCCCTCACATGTTCTCACTTCCTCCTGTTCTCTGACTAGAATCCAAAATCTTTTGACTTTGTTTTGATTTTCTTCTTAAATATGCTATCACAGAGGTGTTACCAACCTCTCATTGGCCCAGTTTTGGCCAGCAGCATGTCCAACTTTGGAGACATCAGTGATTGGCTCTGCTGGACACAGAGGGAAGCTTCCAGCAGCTTCCTCACAGGCGCCACCTTTGTGGCCCCCTGCTACCAAAAATCAGGCTGTGCCAAACCAATTCACCTGGCCTCACTCAGAGCTAAGGAGGGTGCATGGAGTGGCACACAGAAGTGATGATGATGGAGACATGAGGAAGTGTCAGGGTTGTTTTCTCTTTAAAGATCTGAAATGGGATATGCTATTCTTCTTAACTCTCAAACTGTTTGGCAAGTCTAGGCCTAGATACAGAGGGACCTGCAGCAATGTTTAGACACAGACACATCCTCAGGTTAATTTACAGAATGTAGCTAATTACAATGACAGCTTTCTTGCTTGCTTTTTTCCTCTAGCTTCTGTTTGCTGTAGTCTATGGCTAATAAAACTGTCAATTTTCTTTTACTTCAATAAAAGGTCACCCCCTGACAACAGCCCTGTGCCTTCTAACAGCTACTGCCTTTATTAATATTTAAAACATACACAGTGATATTTCCAAAAGGTCAGACTTTTAAAAGACATAAAATGTCATCCCTAATTCTTCTCCCTCCCAGCCTATTTCTCTGCCTCCTCTTCCTCATCCACCATGTTCCATTTTAGGTACAGTATTTGGCATGGCTCGTGTTAAATCAGATAAACATCAAGTGTTTCCCTCTTGCAGTGCTACAGAGAGGCAAAGGATAAATTTGTCACTGATTCACAGTCCAACAACTTGTGTACATGGTTTCCAATTCTGGCTGTACCATAGATTCCCTTGAGTTAAATGAGTCATTTGTTCTGTCAGTTCCTGATTTAAGAATGCATTTAAGCCAGTGCCTACCTTCAGGCAGGTGGGGTCAAGAGGGTATCAAGGCTTCAGCTGTGAATAAGAGCTTAAACTTTTTCCTCCCTGAGGCTTCTCTTCTTCCCATCTAACAGGCAGTCTCCAGAATGGGGAAGGTAATACTTCCTAACCTCAGCTCTCTCTAGATGGTAAACTCTCTATACAGGGTCAGTTTTTCCAAGTATGTTTATCTCAACAGCAGCCTGCTCTGCCTGAAAGAGAATTGAGAAGGGAAAGCATGAATTTTCTTTGTCTACTGCTCAGGTTAGAACATGGTCACTTTTTCCATTAGGAATATGATTATTAGGACCTCAGAGGGTCGTTTGTTGCATCCTCTGCCCAGAGACAGGATTAAATAAGTCTCATTCCTGGCAGAAGCTTGATTATTCTGTTACTTTTAAATTTCTCCAAGGGCAAAGTTTGCCTGTTTTGTGGTGAGTCATAGATTCTTCACTCATATTGCATGATGTATAAGGAATACCAAGTCTCCCAGGAGTCCTGGTGAATGAGTTACCAAATTCCTTCTGACACCCTTTCACAGAAGTCTGAACTGCAACTGGGTGTTCCTAATTAGGTAGTGATCCCTATTTTGGGGGGAAGATTCTGCTGACACAATCTTTCATGTTCTAGACTGTGACTGGTTATAACATCCACCTGAAAGTGCTCAACAGAATTCCTATTCAGAACAAGATGAAACATTGAGGAGCAAGCTCTCCTTTGGGGTTAGGTTAATCCCTCTGCTCTTTGCCACATGTTATGACTGCATCTGAAGATGCTTCAAGAACTGATCCCTGACCGGTTACTTCACATTTATGACATCTCCGTTCCTCATTCTATCACATCCACTTTTTTGGTAATGAGTTTTTTCTGTAGAGCTGATGATTTTGTCATAATTAACACTGTCCTGGATCAGACAATGCAAAAGTAGAAGTGAAGGGCTGCTAATACATTCATCAGTCTCTGATAATAAATTATCCAGTGAAGATCTGTCAGTGCAGGTACTGGGGGAAAATGTCCAATGAACAGAGTTCAAGCACAAGAAGGAGTAGCTGCTGCTGTTCCTTACTGCCCATGACTGACTGATAGCAGATTGCTATTCAAGTCCTTCCTTCTTTCAAAGAATGTGGTTAATTTTTCATGGCAGGATGAGAAAAGTACTTTCTATGCTGAGAAGAACTAATGGCTAGTATCCATCAGCCTAATTTTCTATAAGGTAATTTTAAGTCCAGCTGAGAGTCAGAAATAAGATTTTGTTAGCCTGCAATTTGGTTTTAGTTTGTTTGTTTGTTTTAAAGGATTAAGGTGATAAAAATAAGTGTGTTAGTTATGATAGTGTAATTTAGGCAAAATTATTATTTCCTGCTGTGGTTTGTACCTAACTTTGAAGCCTGTAAAAATCCACAGTTTGATAACCTCACAGTTAGTTGTCTCTCTGCCCCAAATGGTGGAATACTGATTTCCATAGTGAGGGGAAAGGCTGTTGGGGTAAAGGACAGGTCACCCACCTTGCACATAATATCAGATCAGTGCACTTGGTGATCATGAACGAGGAGTCCTAGATCAATAACTTCTTCAGGTGAAGAAGATTCAAACTTACATTTCCTGGTTCCCAAGGGTAAGCACCATTTCAGGTGGTCAGACACACCTGTGGAGATGGAAGGACTAGGAGGAAACACAGCCTTGCTCTCCCAAAATCTGAGTTCAGCACAGTAAATGCTGCTAAAAAGAGAGAAAGAGCTGGCAGGAACAGTCAAGTGTGAAAAAGGATCTGTGGGTCCCTGTCCAGCACATGGACATTTTCAGGCTACATCTAAGTATAGCAGGCTTGGGGTGCAGGGGTAACAATGTCATTGAATTGTAAACACTCACTTCTTTTTCAGTTTGTTAGATGGCTTAGGCAGCTACCAGCAAGCCCTTTCTCCTCCACTCTGCTGACTTATTAATCCATTTTTAAGAGTTAAAGTCTTACTGTGCATTTTACAGGGTTATTAGACACCTAGCTTGAATCATGAGTTTTCCTGGGTATCCCTCATGAGTCTGAGCCAAAGAACTTATGCATTAGTTCTTGCAGTTCACCTGTGGGTAGGTGTGGTGCAGGATTACTTTGGAAGAAATATAGAAAATTATTGATCATGATCGAGGGTATTAGGGATTGATGCTTAGTGATTGAAAGCTCTGGAGCTTTGAAAATTATTTTGTGTTATCTTCAATAACGAGTTAACAGAATAATGTGTAAGAAGAAATGCTCTGTCTGTGTGGATTTTGGCCTAACAGTGCTTAGGACCCAGTGTTAGGGAACTTTTCTCCTTAGTATTCCTTGGGGATGCTATAAATACCAGTGTAAGAATTTCAGGCCCTAAATTCTTCAAAAAAAGGAAGTGATGAATAGTGAGTAATGAGCACAGCTGGAACAGGACTGTTTGAAATCAGGAGCACAGTGATGTTTGATTGTGATTTTAGGGAATATAATCTACTATTTGTGAGCTTAGCAATTTTAACTCCCTTGGGTTTTGTAGCTCTACTGATTTATCTTGAACTACTTTGCTGGTAGTACGGTTGAAAATATATCTGTAGTGATATGTTCCTAATGAAAGCATAAATAGCTGAGTGAATGTGGCTGGCATGTTCCAGGCAGCAGGAGTTTCTGAACCCAGTGAAAGGTGGCAGGGACTAGAACAAAGCAAATTAATGATTAGGGATATTTTTGATCAGAACTTCTTGAAGGGCCTAATGTGGTGACAACAGTGCTTTTGGCAAATGTAATTGTTATTGAACTGGTCTCTCTTTTAGGGAAGGAAGCAAGGAAAGAAGAGTACATAAATAGTCTAAATAGCCTATAGCTTATTTTCTGTTTTCAAAATAATTCTTGAGTTTATTTTAGCTGAACTAGCTTTTTAAAGACTTTCTTTAACAAAGTAAGGAGTTTAGAATTGTAATGAAGTGCTCCATTTAGAACTAATACTTATATAAATCTAATTTGGCAAATTTTACTTTTGCTTATCACTATAACAGTTTTTCCTTTGTGTTAGGTAAATTGGATTTCTTCTGTCCTTCCATGCTCAGTAAGCTGAAGTATTTTTGGGCAAATCAAATAATTCCTCATTACAAAACTCTACCCACCTGCTCATTGAAGCCCAAATATTGTCAGGTAGGCTTATCCATCAGTACTGCAAACCTGCTCAGGATTAACAATTAACAGTATTAATTCTGTAATCACTGCACCATGGGGGTGACAGACATATTCATGACACTTCCCAGCCTGATCCAGAGCTATAACTCAGCTTTCCTTTGTCCCAGCTAAATACCTTTTACACTAATGTAGAAGGGCTTTGAGTTTAGCCTAATTGTCTTTCTCTTTGTGCCATCAGCTGCACTGAAGGCTCACCTGAGCCTTAGTCCATGACAGCTCTGGTGTGAGTTATCTCTGTGCACATGCACAGACTCCATCTTCTGTCTCCCTCCTTAATCTTCAGGAGGTCTTTAATTCGTAGTGTATGGGACAGAAGACTAATGAACACAATCAGAAAAACAGACAACTGTTTCCTTTTCAATTTGTGGAAGAGTAATATCTGTGTAGGCACCATTTTCTCACTTGGGTTTTTTCCCCCATACTGCTGCTTCTAAACAAACACACAGATCACAACAAAAATGCACCGTCTTTCAATTAAATCTACCGAGTAATGACCCGTCTTGAGTGATGTGATTTTTATTTGCAGAAACAAACTTAAGTGAAAGCTAAGACCACCTGAATAAAATACCTGAGCCCATTTCAACTGTGGACAGATTTGATCCTGCCCTTTCTAGAGACCTCAATGCTGTATTTACTAGCTTGCTTGCAAAGCGAATTTATCTTGCAGCTACACTCATTGCTACATAATCAAAATTAATGAAAGCAAATACAATTACTGCAGGGCTCCAACAAAGGAAGGGCAAACTCTTCCCCCTTTTTGCACTTTTTAATTTTGCATTTACTAATATTTTATTAAAGATAAACAGAACTCTTGTCAGTAGAAGCAGTTTTCTTATGTGATTAGGGAAAAAGAGGGATCTAAGATAAGCAGACCTGAATCAATAGAACTGTAAGGTTACTGAAAGCATAAGGGGTCCTGGTTTTGAAAGCTAAGTCAAAATTTATTTTAGCCAGTCCATCTCACTTGATATCTCCTTTCTTTGGAAAGATTAATTTAATACTAAGGGGAGTCAGTTCACTGTTCTATGTTCTTTTATTCTACTTGGTTGTGCTCCTTAAAGGAAACTGTGAACAGCCGAGGGCAGATGAGGGGGAGAGCCATCAAACCGTGGTGCAGTGATAAAGGGCTGAGGAAACAATGCTTTGGCAAGGAAAGAAGCAAAGCCAGAGAATATTTTTGCAGGGTTTGTCCCCTCCCTGTCTTACACAGAACTGGAACTCCACAAGTCTGTGTTATTGCTAAGTTGTAATAACCTGACTGAAGCCAGTTTGAAGCTTTCTGTGGGGAAGAATTTCCTCCCTGGTGTAGTGAAACCTGTGCTGTAAAGGCTGTCAGAGGAAGGAGCTTGCCCCTGCTGGATAAGTGGTGGATCACAGACTCCAGTAATGCAGGAAAGTGTACAATGGGAAAACCAGAGTGAGAGGACTTTGAAGACTGTTCATCTAAACAGCAAATTCTTGTGCTTTGATTCCCTTTGCATTGCTTGCCTGAGAACCAGTCTAACTGTAAAATATCTTAAATAATTGTCAGATGTATAAGGTTCTGGGTTGTTTTTTTTTTACTTTTGGGGCTTTTTACTTTTTCCTATATTTCCAGATTTTCAAGGTGCTGCACACTTGAGGATGATGGTGGATTGTGGTTTTTTATTCATTCAGCTAAACTGGCAGCTCTCTAGGACTAATTCTATTCCTCTGAAATTGAGAGCTTACACTAGGTAGAGCCACATTATGATCCTACAGAGCTCTTTGACTAAAGATATTTGATCAAATTTATGAGATATTACTTTGGCATTTTCCCCCATTTATAATATTTAGATTTAGTCATTAACAAACATCTCATTTTCAGTGATTCAATTTAAATTTTATTGGCAAGAATTACAGGGCAGTTGCTAGATTGGGATGCACTTCACAATAAAGGTAATTACATTCTGTTACAGTGTAGTTCTGATTCTCTTCTATATTTCACATTTCCTGGTACAGGTATATTTTGGTTCCTATCAGCCTCTTCTATTTTACTGCTGTTCTGCCTCACATTTTTTTATTTCATGTATTTGTTATGCTCAACGATTTAGTTGTATGTCTGTGGTGTTGCCAACAGTTCCCAGATTTACTTTATCCCTCGATATAACAGCATACTTAACTTTCCTGGAAAGAGTTCAGCTTCACTCCTTAGTATCTCATGGAAAATCCCTGTGAAAGGATGACATTTTAGTGAAACTTATCCAGTCAATACACACCAAGTAGGATAACAAGAATTCAGCAGAGCAGCTCACCAGCTACTCTGCTCCCTTTAGCTTCCAAACCAGTTCACTTCCTTTTTCCTAACTACGAAAAGCTTGCATGCACATGCTGTTGAATGATGGACTCTAGAGCCCAGATCTTCTCCCACTGTCATTTATCACAGATTCCAGATTTTCAAGGTGCTGCACACTTGAGGATGATGGTGGATTGTGGGTTTTTATTGTGGTTTTTTATTATTATGTTTCAAGTTGATTAAAAATTTCTTTTAATAGCCACTAGATGGATACAGAGCTAGAATGAGGAAAATAAGTGGGAGCCCTAATTGTCTCTGACACTGCTCATTGCAGACCAGAGTCTATAGAAGAGGGTTCTTGAACAATTTTCTGTGTAGAGCCTGAGCTGCTCTCAGCCTGTCCACTGATCCCTTGCTGATCTCTGTATTATGCCAGTAGATCAGAGTTAGTGTTTCAGCAGTTGTGAGGGAACCAACACCCATGGGAAACCATGGGTGTTGGTTCCATAAATAAACCCAAGGAAGAAGCACAGTACCAAATGTATCCTTGGAAAGAGAGATAAATAATGAAAAACTACATTATGGGTAAACAAATATGAAGCTTTTTCCTTTTTAGGTTTGTTTTAATAACCCATAATGGCAGCAAAGCCTATATGAATAGATTATAAATTTCAGATGAAATATAATGACATGACATTAAGAATTAATTTTTCTTTCTGGAAAGATGGTAAACTTCAAGATGCTTGGTGGAATTCAGATAATATAAATTTGAGTTCTGTCACAGCCTTAAAATATTGCTACCTCTACTGCACATTCTTCCTTTCCTGCACTTCCCACCTGACTTTCCTCCAAATAAATTTTTTTGTGGAAATACCTGTAGGTTTTAGTTTAGTCATAGTGCTGAAGGCTGGAAGAAAAAAAAATTTCTGTCTCAAAATTCAAAGAACTTTTCATTTTTAAGAGAACTAAAAATTTAACAGGAGAATTGCTACGTATTTGAGGGTGACTAAGCCAATTTGTTATCTAAAAAACAGCTACTGAAATTCAGATTATAAGAATTTAAATTATATATTTCAAAGTATTACAACTCATAACACTGAAAAAGTGTTTTATTACTTTTCTATACTTTTTTACTCATGCCAAGTTGAAATAGCCAGATACATCAGGTTCTCCAGAACTCTTTTTTCTCCCATATTAAGAACCGAAATGTTATTCCCATTAAAACAAAACAAAAAAATCACATATTTTTCCCACATCCTTACTGTTATCCAGTGCCCAACCCACCTTCTATGGTTCATTATGCTACTGGTAGGTTACAAGTAACTGAGCTTTGTGTGGTTGGGAACGTTGGCAAGTCAGACTGATCTTGGTGGGTGTTCTTTCTCCTTTTCTTTGTTTTCAGACAAGCATTTTTATTTATCCAAATGTAGTGCTCAGAAAAGTAGTGCATCATCAGCTTGTGCCAGAAGCTGGCAATGTTGAAATTGTGTGTACCTTTGGTGGGGCACTCACAGGCTGACCTATAAAAACTTTTTCTTCTACCCTGACCTTTTCCAAACAGATGATGTTGGCACATATAAATAGCAAACTGTGCAGATGGGCTTGGTTTTTCTTGAATAGACTGAGAGCAACAGGTCCAGTGAGTGGTACCTTGAATTTTGATTTGAAATGGAATCCCCGGGAGTGGGAAGATTATTTGACTGCTTCAAACCCGCTGAAATGCCAGCTTCCTGAAGAAGATTAATTTGATGGAGGGGGGAAAAAAAAAAAATCAAGAGTCTGCTATTATAGCTTGAAGATTGACTTGAGACAGGCCTTGTCATCTGTGGCTGGCTGGGTTTCTTTCACGTTTGAATTTCACTCCTTGAAAATGCTGAATTAGCCCATCTGTTCACATTTAATTTTCCCTTTCTGCTGGGACTCTAGTTGGTCTTCTTGTGTGTCACTCAGGCACTTCTCCAAAGTGTAAAGTGTTCATTGCTTTCTCCTGAAACAGTGAAAATGATGCCTGTTCTCCTTAGCAAACCACAGCCTCCTAGGATACTCTGTAGGACAGCCAACATCTGTCCCTAGAATGTGTTTGTGCTTCATCTGTACAGTGCCTTTAGTTGTGTTAAATGATTTTTTTTTCCCAAAGAATTAACTGTAAACTTATTGCTGGGCAGTGTTATTACCCCAAATAGTTTTAATTGCACTGAAAATATTCACACTTTGTGTAATATTTCTTTTAAACAAAGAGCAAGAAGGATAATCAGCTGGAGCTTGCATGCACTTTAAATTAGGAGAAACTTTAAGCAGCTTACAGAGGATAAAAGCATAAAAACCCCAAACCAACCACCAGCAACAAAACCCCAAACCAACAAAACAAAAACAACCGATACTGGCCAAAAAACCCCAAGCATTTTACAAGGATGAGTTACATGTTTTTTAATTTACACCTACAAGAATCAATACCTCACTGAGTATTTATTTTAAGTTCTCTTAATCTGCTTACCCATAAGAAATTTCCCTTAACATGTATTTTAAGACTGAGATATTTAGCAGTTATGACCATGATCTGAGGTTGTCTCATCAGATCAAGTGACTGTAGCTGTTAATTTTCCAGCAGAGTATGGTCTGTATGAAGAGTAGGAAAACACAGTGTGATACTCATTTTACTTTGTTTTTGCAGCACTCAAGTCAGGAGCTAGTTTAAACTGATTTACACAAAGATGTAAACACCCCCAGAGAATGATGCCCTTCACCCTATTATAGGATAAAATCCCTTCTGGAAGTGCTCATCTCTTTTCTACATTTGCAAAGGGTCCCCCAGAAGATGAGGTTGTGCTTGACCATGAGCATAATCAAATACAGTAAAGCTGAATCCTTTTTCCCCCTGACACTCATTACAAGCTTTCAAGTCAAGGGCTAAAACTGAATTTCTTCACCTCGCTGCTCTCACAGTCATTATAGGAAACAGATTTGGGGCAGGTTTTTTTTTTATTGCAATTTATATACACTCTGATTCTATGCACAGCAATTAGAGTAACCAGCTAGAGGTTGGCCTCAGCCCCTTTCTCAAGTGAAAGTCAAATTCTACCCTCTTGCCAAGAAAAAAGTCAAGAGCTTGTCATTCATGTAAACATAAACATGAACATTTGAAATACCTGTAATCTCAAAATCTTACTTATATAGCACTCCTTATTTTTATAATGAATAATTCAATACCTTGCAAAACAATACAAGAAACCAATAGAAACACAGAAAAATATTTAATCAAAAGGGGTTCTGTTAAGCTTCTAAGACATGAGTAGTAGCAGTGTTTAAAATCTTTACAGCTCTGTTCCTGTTTCAGACTGTGGGTTAAGAAGTCACTGCTGCTAGGACATAGCTCTGTCAGGCACTGAACTCTTCCAGCTGCCACTTGATAGTTTCTTCAGTGAACATGATACTTTCCATAGTGATGGCCAAGAAATTTCAGCAACAACCTGCTTCTCAGTTCTTGGAAAGAGCACACATTTGGTGGCAGAAAGACACAGCACAGACAGGTTCTTTAAATCATAGACTGATGCATTATAGCATCAAAAAATAGAAATCAAATTACCTGAATAGCTCAATTACCCATGACTTTGCTGCTGACTAAACGTGGCTCTCCACTGTTTTGATGCTTCTACTTGACAAGAGCAGTAAGTCCCCAAAGTTGTGTGCAGTAAAGGTGATGTGGTGCAACAGGGGTGCCATGGTGGCACATGCTCTGCATGCTCTGAGTGCTCTGGGAGAGGCAGCTGAGCACAGGGAGGTGAGGCACACCTGAGTGGTCAAAGGCTATCAGTGTGCAGATAGGCTGATGCACCCCTCAGCACACACTTTGCTTCCAGGAGAGAGCACTCAGAATTTGTGCACTTGTACACTCTGGAAAGCAACAGGAAAGAATGTAATTTCTATAGCCTCATATGCTGATAACTAAACCCTTGATTTTTTATCTTTTATTCCATCTGCCCTGTGCTCTGCACTCCCTACAAAATTCAGCCTAATGCTTCTTCTAGCCAGAAAATGGGTATTTGGCAGAGATTGCAGAAAAGCAGTCTGGTAATTGCATAATTATTTAAGTTATCTAATAGCTCCAATTCCTGTCATTGCTATGGACTTTTTCTTTCAAGGGGTGGCAACATGAGCCTATCCCTTCCTTGCAAGCTCTGCCTCTCCTTGAGAGTAGCATTTATTCTACAAAGCTTATGTTTGGCTACACAGCACACTTGGACATTCACAGAACTAGAAATAAGTTACCCTTCCCACTACCTGCTTCTCAGTGCTGGTTAACTATGGCACTGCTGGTTCCATCAAGTGGAATTTAATGGCTGTGAAGACTGTTGCTGAATAAGGTGCAGTAACAGATCCCCAGGTCCTGTACCTCTTCCCACCTAAAATCTGGGTGACCTGGGCTGCTTCTTGGGTCACCCAGTCAAGCAGCAACTGTCTGGGCTGCTTTTCCTTAAAGCTGGTTCTGGCTGTGGTCTGGTGCTGGTAAACCCCGAAGCCTTTTGGGGCCTCAGCTGAATTTTCAGGTCCTAACTTGGCTTCAAGGAATGCCTCAGTTGTGGAGTAAGAACTACTCATTCCCCTATATCTGTAGCCTATGGATTCCTCTCCTTCAGCAGTGTGTGCTTCTGGTTCCCCACCAACTGCGGTGCATCCAGAACATCCTATCTGCAAGCAAGGACTCCTAACATTTTGGTTGGAATTTCTACCCCACAGCTGTCTACCTTGCTGGGTTGACTCAATATCTCATGTGTCAACTGCTGAACTGCCTTTCATCATCACCAGGTACAGGGAGAGACAAAAAGCAGTGTCCACTACCTTGGGAAGAGAGCTGTGAGCTGCAGCACCTGAGCTCAGCAGCAGTGGGGAGCTTGGAGAAGGGAGGGGGCAGCAATGAGTACCTCAGGCTGAAGATAAGATGTCTCCACTTGCAAATGACACTACTGAGGTGTCTAGGCCAAGGGTTATCACAGTCCTGCCTTCTCTTCCTTGGGCTGCTTCCTGCCTGCTTTTAGAACTTGATTTCACCTGATCTCTTTGATCTTAGAGTATTTTGCCATATGCTACTCTAGGGATCCTTGGGTACTCTGTGGATAACTCTGTACCCTCTGCCACCTGCAAGCCTTGAATCCAGTCTCCCCAGGAACAAAAAGACAGCTTCAGTGAGCCAGAACTGACTCACATTTGACCAGAAGTTCTGCCACTCTTCAGGATAAGTGTGAATGAAGAACTGTTTGTATGTACACTTGGACACAGAGCTATTCTGCTATCACATGTGCTTCCATGGGTGATGAGGCATGTATGTTGTTCACTAGGTTAACAAAATCAGTCTGGGTACTCCATTCACATAAATAACTGTACCTTTGACCAGTCCATGAAAGTTTTCACCAGCTCATATCTTACTCCACCCTCGATATCAATATAATACCAATTCCTGTGACTGGAAATTATCTACCTCTACACTACTTTGTTCCTGGTAATTAGAATGACCCCTTGTCAGAGCAAATGCTCTTTTTCTGCTGTTTTTTTTTTCTGTGCTCAGGCAGATCCTCAAAGCCTGGGGACTGTCATCCAGGTCTCCAGAGCTGCACTGTCAGGAGGCTCTGCAGTGTGCAGCCTCCTGTACAGCCTGACTGCATGCTGGCACTGAACCAAGACCTTCCAGAACTGACAGCCATAGCAGAAGATGATGTATTATACCTACTAATTTCTGGATTACTTCACAGCAGTTTACCTATTCAAATTCTTCTATAGGATTGGGGACTGCCGTGGACTTCAAGCAGCTGTTGCCAACCATTGACACTTTCAGGAGGTAATAAAGCTGGCTGCAAATTGACCATTGAAAAGCAGGAGGAAAAAAAAAGGTAGAAAATCAGCTGTCACTTGCACAGAAGGAAGCCCAGCATCCTCTGCCCTTAAATGTGAAGTAACAGAAGTTTGGTTTCCTCCATCTTTCTAGTGAGTTTGAATTTCTAATCTTCTCATGGGAGTCATAAATTGTAAATTGAATTTGAACTTCTCAACTCCTCATCTCCAAAGTATGTGAAGCAGAGAAGAAATCTTTAGGCATAGATGATTTCTCTTTCCTGGCACAGAGCACTATTGAATAAGTTATGATAAGGAAGCAGAAAAAAATTGTTTTTAAAACCAGACAAGTACTTACTATCTGGACTTAAGCTGTGTATTGCTTCCCAATTCCATTGCCATGCACAAAATGACTCATTAGGTTTCTTTCTGCATTTTTTTATTCTTTCTCCTGGGAAATTTTTCATTTCTCATTCTGCCTTTTTACCCTTTTTGCTTGACGTGACACTGAACAAAGATGTTTGTGCCTTTTCTTCTCTGTATAGCACCGAGGAGAGATGGATTTTGTGTACCTTTTAATATATTTTGAATAGACCCTATCCTGCTCATATAAATTGCAAAACTGTTTTGTTGTAGCTTCTGACAACCTCATTAGTTTGTTACCAGAGGCAATTCATTACAAACCTCACAAGAAAAGCAACACAAATATCCCTGTGTTGGTGCCCTACTGAGAGCCAAAGTAAATGGGAAGAAACTAATCTCCTTGTTTTTTTGGGTTTGGCTGTTTTTTGGGGTTTTTTTAGTAGGAATTAATGAGATAATGGAAAAGGTTAGATAAGATTTTGAAGAACATATGTATCTTCTGTTCATCCTAGTTCTATATGTTAATTTTAGCTGAATCAGTGCAGCCATTCCTTGAAGACTGCAGAATCTCGTGGTCTGTGAGAACAGTATTTCACTACAGATGCAAGTTTGCTTTGCTAACTTCTTTCTGTGAGGAAAAAAAAAACTAAGCAAAGGCCTGAGCTATGTCTTTTAACAGTGCTGCTGTTTTAAAAGCCAGTTCTTGAGGAAGCCTTGTTGGTAGGATGAATAAGAGTTTAGAAAACAAGCATGTGCTCATCTAACAGGAGTGTGAGGGGGATAACTGCCTATTTTTACCAGAAATTTTAATCAAAATATCCACTTAGGATTTACTGGGATATTTGATGAGGGGTAAAGTCCTGACTGCTGTGCCAATGTGTTTGTACCCCAGTTCATGGTCTGACACATTTTCTGACAACCTAGCCTAATATTTGCAGTATGTTTGCAGGGACATGAGGGAGAAGGTTACAAAAGCGAATTTTATTCTTCTAAAGGTTACGTGCCCAAGGCAGTCTCTCCATCACTGCAGAGAGATGCTCTAAATTCTCTCAGTGAAGCTCTGTGCAGAATAATGCAGGACAAGCATCTCCTTCCCTCTCTTCTCTCTCCCACCCACCCACCCTTGGACAATTGGTGAAGCTTAAAGAGATTAACCTTCTTACTCTAAAACAGGGCGTGGCAAACAGTTCCCAGAACATTAAAGTGACAGAATTTGGAAAAAAAACCCATGAAATCTTCATAAATAATCATGAAAAAGGTGAACTGATAGTAAAGGCTTCATGCTTGTGACTCTGAAGGCTGCCTTCAGCCTTAATGGGAAAGATAATTTGAGGAAGCTAATTTTCTGGGTCTATTTCCAAAAAAGTCCATAAAAGCACAGAGTAGTTTTGCTGGTAATCTGTCAAACCACAACTGGACTGAAATCATTACTTTATTTCACATAGGGCCATCAAATAGTTTTATCCACATTAATTCTCAGCCACCAGTGATGCTGGTTATATCTGAATCACTGACCTGGAAAAGCTCTGAAAGTTGCTGCCAATTCCCCAGGGCCATCCAGATTCCCAGTGAGAGACAATTGTATGGGAGACCAATTAAAATAGCATCTGTGAATTAAATAAATCTATAAAAAGCATCTATTTTTCTCTGCAATGTGCATGGAAATTAGCAGAGTATTTTTAAATAAATGCCTGATGAAGAAATAAGCCTCTCTGGGGAGGAGGGGAAGAGATAAATCTTCTCCTGTATAAGCCTGGAATAATGAAAGAGTAAATGATTTTTTGTTGAAGGTTCCACAGGTTATAATTTGGGATTTTTTTGTTTAGGTTCATTTCAACTTTTTTACATAGTAAGAGAAATAAAAATCAAAATAACCTGAAGGTCTGAAGAACTAAACCAGCTTCTTAAAATGTCGCTGTTAGATACTTTTGGTATAATTTTTGCATTTTCCACTTCAGTCTGGAGAATCCAAATTGTGTATCTTTTGAGGAACAAAGATTCCTGTTTACCCACCAGAGATCTTCTCATTACTTCCAGTTAAAAGAATGATGAATGGTGTCATTGCTGTTTGATAGTAGTTTAGGATGGATTAGCTTGCAGTACTAAATCAAAATTGTGCAGACACCTTAGGATATATAGATTATTTCTTTCTTTTCTTGTTGTGATGCCTTTTGATTGTTTCTTAGACTATGAGAACTTTAATAGTTTTCATGTAGACTCATAAATACATGTGTTTGATAATTTAGTGCAATTTTACTGCTGCCATATTTTACCAATACTAGCCTTGGGGTTTATAGATTTGATGAATTGCTTGTAATCCAGAGGTGGGTTTTAAGTATTTTCTACCCAAAATTGATTGGCACAGGTAAAAAGGGTGCTTTGATAGGAAAGCTAAACCTGTTCAAATTTATTTTCAAACTAAAATAGGCCTACTTTTACATAATTAAGTACAGTTTGACTTTATATCTTGTAGCTCATATCAGTAATAATATAGGAGCAAAAACTGCTCAGTATATCAAAGAATAAGCTTTGTGTGTTCTGATGCAGAGCTGCAGGCATGGAAATGGGCAGTTTGTAGTGATTGGCAAGACAGTTGGTGCACACAGGTGTTTCTGGAGCTCCTGCCTCTCTCTAGTTATTTGTCTTGCAAAAGGCACTTGCCAATAAGTCCATTTTGATGGTGCTCCTCATGACCTCTAATTTTCTTCCCTGCTCTCTTGCCGTTTGCCAAAGATGCTTGGCCACTGCTTGCCAAGAGAGAACAACGCCCTGCAATATGGTCCTGTGTGTTATCCACCTAGAGCTAAGGCCCTGGCAGGTCTGTAGCAGATTGTCCCACTTCTTTTGGGGACCTCCAAAGCCTGCTGTGTGACAGGTTTTCTAGAAGTTTGTCAGTGAACAGATTTGCTACCCACAAAAGTACAGGCTGCTTCATGCATGCCAGGTTACACAGTGTCAGATTTTTCACTAGACAAGATGAAGGATAAATTAATAGGTTTACCTTGAAAACATAGCTTTGCAAATGTGGAAAACGTCATTTTAAAACAACATGCATGTTTGTTTAATGTTAGATCGCAGCTGTTCTAGACATTCTTGTGCTTTGAGCAGCTAATTGCATTCTACAAACTTAGAAAGTTCCAAGACATGGCACCAGCAACCTGTCCATTTTCAAGCCATTATTTAATTAACTCTTCTTCCCCACTGTTAGATACTGGTTCTTGGAGTATTGTTCACCAGAAAATATCATTGAACATTATCGATTAGAAGCATACTCAGACAATCTCGTGGCATTCATCTGCTAATGCTTATCCTTTTGGCAAAATGTAATTTTATGTCTGTTCTTTGCTGTCACAGCCCAGTCTCTTTAATTCCATCAAGCTCTTCATGGCACTCTCTAATAAGTTCTTAACTTTAACAGACACTGGGTCTTTTTCATGCATCAGAGCCCAAGAACTTGGCACCTGTTTAGGTACTGAAGTGCACCCTTGGAAGGCTTTGCTCAGCTGGAGCATACTGAGCTGCTTGCAGCCTGGCACAGCCTTGGTGCTCTCTGGAGGTGTGTGTTGGACTCCAAAGGTTGGCAGTGCACACAGGGAACTGCCGTGCTACTCTCGTGGACCTGCATGTGCAAACTTGTCACTTTCTGAGTGATAAATTGCAGCTCTCTCATTCCATCTACCTTGGATGGAATTATCCATAAAACATTTTATGCCTTTCTGGCAGAATGTTATGGTACTTCTGATGCAGTTGGGATTAAACATAGGAGAAAAATTGTAATAGAAGCTCTTTGCTTTCTTGGCCTAAATCACTGTAACCCTGTGTCTGCACTGAGTTCTGGGTCAGGCTCTGTATTGTTGTCCTTGTGTATTTGCACATAGAGAATACTACTATCAACTTCTTGATTATTCTTATCTTTTTCCACAAGTTGCAGAGACCTGGAAATGTTCCAGTGCTTGCTACCAAACAGTAACACGTTTAACCAGTCTCTATATGAACAGATTGTATCTCTGGAGTTTATTTGCTTTTTGCAGGCATATTCTCAATTCTTTCCAGGTCCATTAGCTATCATTTGTGAAAGGGGGGAAAAAAACCCACATTTTGATAACACCTATTGATCATCTACCTTAATCTTTGCTGCTCAGATACATGTATGTCTTGCATACACTTTGATGGACACTGAAGATTTATGGAGTTTGAAAGAATTAACCCTCAATTTGAGCTCTTGATATTTTTTTTCCTCCTCAATTAGGGTTTACTTTATTATTCAATGCATGAACTAAAACTAGCTCCCTCAAACTGGCTCTTAAGAGCACATGTGTAAAAATAGAGCTATCATAGAAATAGACCTATCATCCTATTAACTCAGGGGTGAAATCATATTGACAATAATGCTACATAAGCAAAAACATATTCTGTGCATAGGTGATGTGTTAGTGCCCTGAATGAAAGGTACTGGTTTTTTCCCAAGTCTCAGAGCAAATTAAAGCTTGTCCATACTGACTGTTTTTGACTGATAGGAAGCTTATGATCTGTGACCCTCCTGCCAATACAGATATTTTTACAGTATTTCTGAAGGAGTTTTTAATTTAGGATTACATATTCTGTAGGGGTTTACTACGTATCCTGCAGTATTGTTTGTTATTCCTGACACTTGCTCCCCCATATCTGCTTCTGCAGGGGGAAGCAGGAAACACCTTTTTTTGTGGAGAGCAGAGCAAGCCATGGGTGGCTAGGAAGAGGGGAAACACATTCATTTTGGCCCTCCACTCAGCCCTGTCTTTATCCATTTCCCCAGCATCTTTGGGATCAATAGCAAGGCTCTTGAGCCAGAGCTATCACAAGGTATCTGCCTTTGCAGAGTCTAAACAAATTAGATCCATGGTGTGTCATTACTTGAGCAAGAGGGATGCCATGGTACTACAAATGACTGTTCATTGAACTGCTATCACCCTAGAAGTTACTCTCTTCCTTCAGTTTATTCCTAGTTCTTCTCATGGGACACAGTGATCACTCCCTGTTCAAATAATCCATGCATAAAGTTAAAATCTCAACAGATAGATACCAGTATGAGTTGAACTCTCCAGTGACACAAATACCAATGTGCTTACAGTAAAATTTCCTGAACAGGCTGTTTCCATGAACAGTCTTCCCCCCATCCATCCTTCATGAATTCATCAACCTTCATTCCTTCTGCCAGTGGACCTGCTTCTGTCCAGGATCCATTTGTCTGGTTCTGACTGTGTGATAAGCCCGTGTCAGAGCTGGCCACGGAGAGCTGTGAGTTTCTGACTGGAATACTCTTTTGGCTGCCTCTTCATGATTGCTTGGACTTAGTAGAAATAGTCTTAAAGGACACCTGATCCCAACTGTTCCAAATCTTGACATGTACTTGAATATTTCCTAGAGGCATCTGATGGTCTCCATGTTAAAGGGAAGTGGGAGTATATGCTCAACAAACCCCATACCTTTGTCTGTATAGCAACACTGGAAATGTTCCTTGTTGTCCTGTACCAACATGGCCCTGCAACCTCTTTTGGGTGACATGAATGAGGTGTAAGTGGCCAGAGTTAGATAAATCTTTGGTTACCATGATAGCAAATACATTATGAGAGTCTGAAGAGGATCACCAATTCTGTGTCATCTTCCCATGCTGGCTTCCTCTTTTGAGTGTGTTTTGCACATCATCTGTTGCTGTGCACCCCTGGTATTATTTTCAGCTTCCCTAGATTAAGGTAAACTCTGTCACCTCCATCCATTCTGGGAGGCTGTAATGACAGGACGTTGCTCATGCTATTGCACTAGGTTAGCCTTGAGTGCTGCCTTTTACCTTGAGGACAGTGCTGTGCAGATGTTATCTCTAATAATCCCACTGAAAACCTTATATTCTGGAAAGGAAGGGAACAATCTGAACTAACCCCTGCTGGGAAAAATGCAAACCAGCCCAAAATGAATGGAAGCTATAGCTAATAACTCTTTGCTGTTCCAGTCAGCTGACCAGCATTCCTAATCTTTGGATCTCAATCTGTAATTACTTTGGATGTGGATTTGGAGTAGAAACTAATCAAGCACTATCAAGCAAAACCCATTGCATGTGACTTGCTGAGCTGGAGCTCTGTTGCTTTCCATAATAGTCAGCATGGTGCAGCACCAACTATTGTCTGATGGACAGTATAATACTCTTATGAATTGATTTTCATACAGCAGGAAGGGTAAGGCTTTCATTTTGATGTATTAAGAGTGCACAGAGTCATAGAAATTCAAACAGAAGCCTGACTATGCACAAAATGTGGTTTGGGCCCTTTTTACTTTAAGGGACTGTCTGTTCTGAGGTGGTTTCATGGCAGCTGTTATCTATCAGTGTGTTGATCAGAATCTTATACTGGAGCCATTTATTTATAAAACCATCAGCAGGACTTCAAGACCCTTTGTGATTTCTTTCCTAACTTGGACCATAA